>JAXCMG010000049.1:4435463-4524693 GCA_034642415.1 Podarcis siculus | reverse complement strand
CTGGGCATCCGCCATGCCCTAACGGCACCCTTTCATCCATCCAGCAACGGGCAAGCGGAAAGAATGGTGCGCTCGGCAAAAGAGGCACTGGCGCGGCTGGACCGGGGAGACTGGCATGAGCGGGTCGCCGAATACTTGTTCGTGCAACACATCACCCCTCATGCGGCCACAGGGAGGAGTCCTGCTGAACTGCTTATGGGCCGCCGCCTCAGGTCACCGCTCGACCGGCTACACCCGGACTTTGCCGTGGCTGAACCCCCAGGCTGTGCCAACGCACCACGGTCATTTGTCCCAGGAAACCAGGTCTTTGCCCGGAACTATGTGGGGGACATCCCTTGGGTGCCAGCCACAGTAGTGGGAGTCACTGGACCTCGCTCGTACCAGGTGGCACTCGAAGACGGACGCTTGTGGCGACGGCACATAGACCAGCTTAGGCGCAGGGTTGGGGACTTGGACACTACCGAGGTGTCCCCAACTGCGCTTGCGACTCCAGAAGAGACACGTACAGATGGCGAGGCCCCACCTACACCTCCCTCGCAAACTGCCAGCGTGGAGCCGAACCAAGCCGTTTCAGAACAGACTCAGACCACTCCACTTGCGGAGGCTCCACCCACAGCAGCGGATCCAGGGGAGTTGGTTCCAACGCCACCTAGGGTCGCACCACAGCCTCAGCGAGAACTGTGTGGCCCTCCGGACTTGGCTACCAATCCCCGGCGGTCTGGCAGAGTTTCCAAGCGCCCAACTTATTTAAAGGACTATGTTGTTGGACAGGTATCACTGTTGGTCTAAGTATGGGAAATGTAACCGATATGCTTTTGTGCCTAATTGAACCATTACGCGTAGTGCTGTATATAAGGAAACCATTACGATTGTAACTAACGCCTTATCTCGGTGGGGAGGGGTGTTATGTAGTGTAGTTTCACCCTGGGCCAACAGGGGGATACTGTATATAGTTTTCACTCAGGTCTGTAGATAGTTTTCACTCAGGTCCGCGTCAGTTATTTTAGGCGGGAACTCTGGGCTGTGGTGGTTACAATGTGACAGCCGGCTGCCTATAAAAGCAGGCCGGCTGAGCTGTTCGCAGTCAGTTCTATTCCAGCTTACAAAATAAAGAGCTACTTGAAGAAATCGCTGTGCCGGCTGCTATGTCAACCCACAACTTAACACTCATAATGTAAATGGGGGCAATGGGCCCCTTGCTGGTCTTGGGTTCCCAGCAGATGCCCACCCTTGCTACCCTCTGGAGCTAGCCATCCCTGTCCTCTGGTGGAATATGAAGCAGTCACTTGAGCAAGGTCTGGACACAGAAACTGGGAACAGGATGGGGCATAAGGATTCCAGACTGGTTCAGAATCACAGACCTTTGGGGCATTCCATCCCAGAGTTTGTATTTGTTTTCATTTATTATGCATGTAGCTATTTAAAGTATCCCCCGTCTTCTTCCATAAAATAAATGTTCAAACCAAAAATAAAAAAATAGAGATCAATAGAGTTACCTGCTAGGCTTAGCCATTTTGTTAGCTTCTTTTCCCCGTGGAAGATCTAAGGAAGAAAAGTTCAGGTAGTATTCTGCCTGATTAATCTGGGCCTTGCAACATTTGCCTGGCAGTAGGGCTGGGTGTGGGAACCCGGCTTGTCGTCTACAAGCTGAGAAGCAGCAAGGGAGGTTGTGACTAACCTCACAGATGTGGTGGGCAGGTGCTGCCTAACCCTGCCCCTATGCTCTGATTTCCAATGGTTACTTCCTCCACCAGATGCTTTTACCCTGGGCGGGATTCCAAAGGTATATTTGTTTCATGGTGCAGGGAGGTTTGTGAGGGAAAAGTAGGGGCAGAAGGTTCAGCATCCTCCTTTCCACCTGATCTGGCACCATTTGGGTTCCTAGGCCAATGAATCCAAATGCCCTGAAATGAACAGCAAAGGCTGGATGCTTTGTATTTCTTTCCTTGAAATGGTCTTAAATTACTTGGCAACTTACTGCCAAATGTACATAATGCACTGCTTATCTTTTAGTTTTTGGCAGCTTTGTATTGACTCATAGCATCCACTTGCTAGAAAGGCTGTGATCTTAGGCCTGGTCCCCTGCCTTTTTCATGGTGTCACATGAGCTATTGGTGTCTGAGATAGTAATCGGTGCCTTGAAGACAGTTGTCACAGCTACTTCACCACCTGTGATTCAGCCTAGTCTAAGATCTTGCCTTATTGTCAGATGACTCCTCACTGTTGACTTTCACTGCTGCCCAGTTTCTGAAACCATCCCACTATCACCAAGCACCACATTATCTCATTCTAGAAATACACATTATATTGGCAAAGCCGGGCTCTGTTCTAACCAACAGAGGAAGCATCTGGAAGGGAGAAGCAGTAGGTGGGAGGGGTGATATCTAATCCTACCTACCACTTTCTCCCTCAGACTCTTCTTCCAGCTGTGCTTCCCCCCCCCCTGGCCTTTGATGAAGCTGGGAAAAGAAAGGAGTAGGAGTAAGGAGTAGGAGTAAAGTAGTGCCTAGGGGAAGGGTGAATCAGGCCTCCTCCCACCTGCTACTTTTCCTCTGCAAAAAGCAACCTCATCTCCACATTCATACTATACAAGTAACATGAGATTGGGAGTCTGTGTTCCTAAGATCATAGCCAGGCCATTTGTGAATGCAGTTCCTCAACGGAGGGCATTGTTTGTTTTCAAATAATGTGGATGAGTGGCAGTTGGACAGTTATATACTGATGTATTTCCAACTCAAAATCACAAGGTGGCTAAGCACATTGCACACCTGGTAAAGCTGACAGCTTCTCTGCACCTTGCCTTAGCTTACCTTTGACATAACATGCAGCTCTTTCCCTGCTACCTCAAAGGAAGAGACTGAGAGCTAGACTCATTTGAAGGGTCAGGGAAAGATAGATGAAAAGCCTTGTACTTCAGCCCAACCATCTGCTTTTGTTTGAAGTAGGGATGTGGAATGTGTACCTTTGTATTTTTAATCTTTGTTGGAAGCTGCCCAGAGTGGCTGGGGAGGACCAGCTAGATGGGCAGGGTAAAGGTAAAGGGACCCCTGACCATTAGGTCCAGTCGTGGCCGACTCTGGGGTTGCAGCGCTCATCCGGGTCATGTGGCCAGCATGACTAAGCTGCTTCTGGCGAACCAGAGCAGCACACAGTAACACCGTTTACCTTCCCGCCAGAGCGGTACCTATTTATCTACTTGCACACTGACATGCTTTCGAACTGCTAGGTTCGCAGGAGCAGGGACCGAGCAACGGAAGCTCACCCCATGGCAGGGATTCAAACCGCCGACCTTCTGATCGGCAAGTCCTAGGCTCTGTGGTTTAACCCACAGGGTGGGCGGGGTACAAATAATAAATTATTGTTATTGTTATTGCAGATGTTGTTGGACTCCAGCTCCCATCAGCCTCAGCCAGCATGACCAATGCTAAGGGATTATTGGAGTTGGAGTCCAAGAACAGTTTCCCCATCCCTGTTGATTTAGAGCTTCAAATGGGCATTTATACATACAGTATATAAGTTCATCCCTCATAAATATCCCAAGGAATGGCTTGGGGGGTGATTGGTGATAACACTGGTACTAGCCAAAAAGTGTTCATTCCAGCTGGCATTTTCCTGGTACAAACTGAACAATGCTTAAAAACCTACCCAGAGATTGCCCAGGACAGAAAAAATGTATTATTTTGAGAGGGCAGGGGTGTTTCCAACCTCTGTCACTCTTAAAACATTATGTCTCTTGTCCCCTGTTTGAGCCAACCTTCCTGTTTTTCTGCTTCTCCCTAAAGGAGTTAACTTCTGAGGTTTTGTCAACTCCCTCTCATCACATTTAAGCAGCTAAGACGATGATCCACTTATTACAGACCCTCCTCCTCACCTGCTTTGCCGTCACTGTTCAAGCCAAGATCTTTGGTCGCTGCGAGTTGTACCACGTGCTGAAAGTTAGCGGACTGGATGGATATGAGGGGTACAGCCTGGCCAACTGTGAGTGTAGCTTCTCAACGCAGAGCATACTTCAAATGTTGTGGGGAGGAAGGAGTGAGATAACAACCATGGTCTTTCCAGACATCATTTCCTTGTCTCTACGTCCACAAGAGGGTAGCAATTTATTTGCTTTGGCCTAAAACCTGTCCCAGTTTACTTCTTATGAATGCTCCTCCAAAGCACGCCATTATCTGAAGACCTAATGAATGAATGAATGAATGAATGAATGAATGAATGAATGCCTCTCTACTTCCCATTCTTGCTCTGAGCCAGTATTGCCATAAGGCAACATGAGATGATCCTCTCTGGAAGCAGATTTCTATTACACAAATGGAAGGTATACAGATCTGACACAGGGCTCATCCACACTCGCCTTTTGCCCTGCTCTTTCTAGACACAGTTCCAAGCTTTCCCAGACTGTGTCTGAGCACTTTTTTCTTTTTTCTTTGCATTGCCACATTCAAAGTGTTGGTGCTGAGCTTTAAATCCCTAAACGGCCTTGGCCCAGTATCCCTGAAGGAGTGTCTCCATCCCCATTGTTCAGCCCAGACACTGAGGTCCAGCACCAAGGGCCTTCTGGCAGTTCCCTCACTGTGAGAACAAGGCATAGGGCCTTCTCGGTAGTGGCACCTGCCCTGTGGAACACCCTCCCATCAGATGTCAAGGAAATAAACAACTGTCTGACTTTTAGAAGACATCTGAAGGCAGCCCTGTTTAGGGAAGTTTTTAATATTTGAAGTTTTATTCTGTTTTTAGTGTTCTGTTGGAAGCCTCCCAGAGTGGCTGGGGAAATCCTGCCAGATGGCCGGGTATAAATAAAATGATGATGATAACCCAGGAAAATTGTCTATTTAACACTGAATTCGAACATATAGCAATTTGGGTTTTCTGCAGATTCTGAGTCTATCAGTTCCGTTGTAGACCTGCACAGCTTCATCACTACGTTAGACCGGGTTTCTTCCATAGAGTCACTTGACAGTACATAAAAGCAGTAATTTTTTTCTGGGGGTACTCAAAGGTCCACAGCACCTGCACCTTTTTTCCCTTAAAGAAAAGCACTGTACAAAAGCAATCTGAGAGCTACCTTTGTTTCCAAATTTCTAGATGGAACCTTCTTCACCTCTTAAGTTGCAATCAGTGCTTCACCAGTTCCCACAGATATCCTCTCAGGCTTCCTCTGTGTCTTTCCCTGTTTTTTTCCAGGAACAAAAAATGCTCCTGAGGTCTGAGCTACAGGTCAGAGCCCAATTACATTACAGCAGGGCTGGAGAACCTGTTGTCCTCAAGATGATGTTGCACTCCTGACTCCTCACAGCTTCAGCCAGCCAAAGACCAATGAGCAGGGATGATAGCAGTTGATGTGCAACAACTTCTGGGGGATTGCAAGTTTTCCACCTGTACATTACAGGGCCTCTTGCAGGGGAAATTCCTGGCAGACGGTGCCTCAGGTTACTTGCTGCCTCAGTCACCAAATTTATCTTGGGACATGCCAGTCAGCAGGGTGTGTGTGTGTGTGTGTGTGTGTGTACACACCCACACACACTCAGCTCTCCTAGCCTACCTACTGACCTGCTTTTCACCTGAGGAGGGGGGAAGCTCCCACTGGGCCCTGACCTGACAGGGCAACCATCATGAGGGAAACCTGGAGGCTTGTTAAAGCCTTTTTCTTACCCCCGATTTGGAGGATTCTTGTATGATTTGTAAAATGTGCTGTAGTGAAAGAAAAAATAGCAAATGTCTCCTTCCCTACATGTATTTGAGGAACGAAGACTTCATGCCCACCAAGTGCCTCAGAAAAAATGGGACATCCTGTTTTTTCACACGAGATCATGGCGGCCATTTTGGGAGCTGCGCTCTTGCACCCTGAAAAAAGTGTTTTTTGGGGGGTGAGATTACAGCACGCGTCAATTGATTCACCCGGCATCACATCCCGGAAGATGTGCAACTCGGTTTCTGAGCTGAAAGGGCAGCCTTTGGCTGAGGGCTTGTGCACACTTCTGTTTGGGCGGTTTTCCGCTTGTCTCATGCTTTCTAGGCTGTTTTGCTTTGCCTCACCACTTTCCCCAAAAAACTCTCTCCAAATTTAGAGCTAAATCAGAGCAATCTTCAATCCAATGAAAATCTGATTAAAGTTTGTGACAATTTGGTGGTCTTTTGGAATGTGATTTATATTTTAGTAATCTGCAATAAATTGGCCGCTACTACAGAGTGTAACTTCTATTCTTCTCCCTGAAGGGATCTGCATGTCGTTTTTTGAGACTGGCTTTGACACAGAGGCTGTTGACAGGCGCAAGGATGGCACTAAAGACTACGGCATCTTCCATATCAACAATGGCTGGTGGTGTAAAGATGAAGGTACCCTTTCAGAGAACCTTTGCTCCATGTCTTGTGCAGGTGAGTACCTTCCTGCCCCCCCCCCGCCGCCGCAGGTGGCACTGTGCTGGAGGGGACAGGCAAAATGATGGGGTGCTGCAGAAAATGGAACAGCTTGCTAAATGCTATGTCAGAGGTGCGGAACCTGGTGCTGTCCAGATGTTGTTCAAGCTACCACCAGCCCCAACCCAACATGGCCAATGGTGAGGGATGATTGAAGCAAAAACTTGGAGGGTCACAGCCTCCCAGTCCTTGGGATACATACTACTGGCCTTTCCTGACATTTTTGTTTTATATTTTCAAATTAAAACAGAGCTTGATTTAATAGCATTATACCTCTTAGGTTAGTAAGCACATTTTTAGTCTTGTCAGTAATAACACATTGCTGAATTCATATTTTTATGTTAAAATGTTGATTCCTCCAAACACAACAATGCAGCTCAAAAATATAAATTAATTTTGTTATATCTAAAATGCTAATACATTGAAACATAATCATCCAGCTCAAAAATGCAGGCAGAATATGATATCTTTTTTTTAAGGATATCTTACTTTTGTTCAGAATGTTAGTAAGCCATTTCATAAGAGTTCATAGGCTGCAAAAGACTGGCAACTGGTTCAAGGATAATGCAGGAGCAAAAGCTGAGCTTTTCCCATTCCAAAACCCCCGACCATTTGGTTTGTATTCAGGTGTTTTTACATTGGAACTAGTCAAACTGTCCTGTCACTAATTTTTACCTGCAGACTGTAAGGCTTGCCATTTCAGCAATTACATCCATCAGCAATTTTCTTGTTCAGGTAACGAAGGTATGTTACAACAGCACCACCTGCTGGCTGCTAATACCTTAGCAGCTGATCAAGTGCCTAATATTTTGTAATGGCTTTCAAGCGCTCATTACGTGTGCTTCATAATCTAGTTGCAATACCTAACAACAACCCTTAAAGCACTAAAATGCTGGCAGATTTTCACAAGGATTATGATGGTGGTGGTGCTGGTGATTGCATAATGTTGTGGAAATGCGGAGAACTGAATTTAAGCATGGAAGCAAATGGAAGACTGACAGATTTGTCCATCTTTAGTAACAAAGCGTTTTAGCCATTGTGATGGAACTGGGCAAAGTGTCCTGTCCCTGATTTTTACATCCACACAGTCAGCTTTGCTGTTTCAGCAATTTTATCTAAAAGCAGCTCCCCCATTCAAATAGAGTAAAGGTAAAGGGACCCCTGACCATTAAGTCCAGTCGCGGACGACTCTGGGGTTGCGGCCCTCATCTCGCTTTACAGGTCAAGGGAGCTAACATTTGTCTGCAGACAGTTTTTCTGGGTCATGTGCTCAGCATGACTCAGCCGCTTCTGGTGAACCAAAGCAGCGCACGGAAATGCCGTTTACCTTCCCGCTGGAGCAGTACTTATTTATCTACTTGCACTGGGTATTGCCATTCAAATGGTGTGCATGTGTCACATCATGGGATCGGTTATGCAGGGCAGAGTTTACCAAGGCCCCCCAATATTTTATTCAAGTTGGCCCCCCTGGCCCCCACCCTTGTTGATGAGAGAGTAAGTGGGCTGCTTCCATTCCTGCTACATGGGGGTTGCTAAAGGATGTCGTTAGAGGTGGCAATCCTAGGGAGATTTGATTCTGCAATTAGCCTTGTTTGTCTTTTAGTTTATTCTAACCCTGTGATAATAATCGCCGGCGTTCCCTTCCATTCATACATTTTCATTCTCTTTTCTAGGTTTATTGAATACTGATATTCACGATGATATCTTATGTGTCAAGAGGATTGTGAAAGATCCCCAAGGCATGGGGACCTGGTATGAGAGCATCTTCTGTTTCCCCACCTAGCTGAATGCCCTCTAGGGGCTAACTCTGCAAACACCTCCCTCACCTGGTTGTTCCAGTGTTACCAAAACCGACCTGCTCTCTCTGTAGCTGTATTTCTCTTTCCTGCAGAAATAGTCTTGACAGACACCCCCCACTGCTTTTTATAACAGCCTTACATGCTGGTCTCAAGCAGGTGGCATTTCTTCTATCAGTTTATGACAGGAACATCTTCTCCCTGGCCTTAATTTATGTGTGACAGGCTGCTGTTAAAGGCACAGAAGCCAGGCCTGCTTTGATTTATTTTTAACTAAAAAATCCAAGTCAGACATGGGGGTCCTGTGTGCCTCTAAAAGCTGCTGGGACACTAACTCCCATAATCCTGACCCTTGGTCTTTCTGGCTGGGGTTGATGGGATCCGGAGTCCAACAGCATTGGTTCCCCTGCTTGATCTAATAAATTGTCAATTTTCAGTGCTGGATCAATCATTTGGCTTCAAACAAGCTGGATCTCTAATGGAGGAGAGACGCTCACTTTCTGTTTTCCTGCTTTTGGGCACACGCGCTAAACCCTGTCTGTGGTGCCTACCCCATTATCCCAAATGATGAGACAAGAGACCAGAGTCTGGGTTCAAATTGGCCACAACTTTATTGAACTTCAGAAGTGGGAAACTTGGCACAGGCCTTGGCAGGTAACCCTCTCAGCCCGCCTGGCTGAGGATATGCAGGCAGTTGAGGCCCAGTGAGAGGGGACTGCACAGCGCAAACTTACACAGCATGCCCTTCCACCGACCTCGTCCCGGGAGTTTGACCTACATGCCGCCGCTCTAGGGCCAGGGACTCCTGGTTTTGCCCTTTAACGGGCCATGCAAGCGCCGCCGCATGGGGAGGGAGCATGAATGCATCCCCCCCAACTTGATGTTAGACTAAAGGCTACCTTGCCAAGGTCTAAAAACCGCCAAAGTTGTGACGAAATTGCTACGGGAAGGCGAAACCTGCCAATGCAGGGAAAATCCCTTCCCGGTTCTGAATGCAGCAACCATCTTACGACCGCAGCAGCGCCCGCTGACCTGGAATGCAAAATATTAGCCTGTAAAGAAAGAATCATTAAATTGAAGATCGCTGACCTAGGCTGAAATTAATAAGCAAGAAATTATTAATTTGAGGGAGGGTTGGTGATCCTGGAAGGAAGAACAGCAAAAGAGGCTTGAGCCAAGGAGCCGGCCTCTTTTCTTTTGGCCTTAGGCCCACCCCCGGCCGGCCGTCCATTGTCCTCCCTGGCCGAGGGTGGGTCAAAAGTCAGCTCAAGCAGGTGGGTGGCACCCGCCCAGGTGAGCCCCGCTCGGTGCTGCAAACCCCGCCCACCTGTGGGGAAGGGAGGGCGGATATTGCTGCCTAAGTCAGAGGCATCCAAGGAAAGCAGTTAGTAGAGTTGCCAAGTCTTATCACCCCCGTGGGATGCGGGTGGCGCTGTGGGTAAAAGCCTCAGCGCCTAGGACTTGCCAATCGCATGGTCGGCGGTTCGAATCCCCGCGGCGGGGTGCGCTCCTGTCGTTCGGTCCCAGCGCCTGCCAACCTAGCAGTTCGAAAGCACCCCCGGGTGCAAGTAGATAAATAGGGACCGCTTACCAGCGGGAAGGTAAACGGCGTTCCGTGTGCTGCGCTGGCTCGCCAGATGCAGCTTGTCACGCTGGCCACGTGACCCGGAAGTGTCTGCGGACAGCGCTGGCTCCCGGCCTATAGAGTGAGATGAGCGCACAGCCCTAGAGTCTGGCAAGACTGGCCCGAACAGGCAGGGGTACCTTTACCTTTACCTTTATCACCCCCGTGAGTGCCTTTCACAACCTGGAAACAGGCAGGAATCCATAACTGAAGCTTTCTCTATCACTGAATTGCCGTTCCAGAAAAACCCACAGCTGCTGATTTCTAACTTACTATGCAGAAGCTAAAGGCACAGGGTTCCTGGCAGAAAAAAGTTGGTAACCATGTCATAGAAATGCAGATTGTTAACCAAAGATGAGACTCCTTAACACATGCAGGAATTCTTGTGTATTTGTGTGGTTTGGTTGCATTTATTTGTGCAATATTTTCAACAGATCAGCGCAGGAATTACAAGCTAAAATGCCACTGGTGTGAGGATGTCATGTTAGCACAAACCCAACTTAATAGGGGAAGCCTTCTCACTTGGCTGTTAAGGAGAATAGGGCAAACCACAGACCATTTCTGAATAGCTGTGGAGGTGAAATTTGGCAGGTATTGTTATGCAGTGACAAAAGAAGCTTCACTTGCCAAAGTTATCACCTGTTCATAACTGTTAAATGCCCAGGACTCTTCCTCTAACTTGCACCTGATAATTCCAGTGTATCCTGGGAACATCCCTTGTTCACTGAGCAGTAGGTGGAAGCCAGGAGCCTTCAGTGTAAACGGCACATTATGAATTAATGGTGCAGTCCAAGATCCATTATAAAAATCACCAAACGGCCTTGCTGGGGTGTGTGTGTGCGCGCGCGCACCTGCCACCAGTTCCTATGAATGTTTACTCAGAAAGTAATGTTTACCCAGTCAGTCCAACACTACTTACCCCTTAGTAAGTGTGCATTGCTGCAATTGCATCTAGAATTCTCTTGAATTTAGTGGCTTGAACTATGCTTAATTCCATGATGGATTATGGTTTAATCCTTTTGTTCTGCAACTGCATTGTAGTTTGAGAAAATGCTATGATCCCTATGCATGAAAAATTGTCCTTAGGAATAGCCATTGTGGTAACAGACTTCCTCTTTCTCCAATTTGCCTTCTGCAGGAAGGAGTGGAAAAAGCACTGTGAAAAGCAAGACCTGCGTGAGTGGGTGAAGGGGTGTAAGCCCTGAAAACCTGTCTACCTTCTGTTTGCCATCTCTCATGTCATCAATACAGACTTGTTTGGGTTTTTATTTTCTTGTAAAATGCTTCTTATATCTGTTATTTCCCTGGATGGTTAAAAAAAAAAATCCAAATATGAAACGAAGAAGCAATTTATGCTGTGTACACACCATACACTCAAAGACACCCCCCTCCAATCCTAGGAACTGCAATTAAAGGAGCTGGGAGTCATAGCTCTCAGAGGCCTAAACCACAGTTCCCAGGATTCTTGGTGGGAAGTTATGTGCCTTAAATGTATGAAATACACACATCTTTAATTACTTTGCATCCATGGCATCTACACTGGTCCCCTACCCATCTCTGATGCAGATTAGGACAATTGGAATCTCCCCATTTGTGGAATGCTGTCCCCAGGAAGGTTTGGCTGTCACCTTCATTATACACCTTTAGGCGCCAGGCAAAAAAAGTTCCTCTTTAACCAGGCCTTCAGCTGATTGGCATTTATGCCCTTTTAAAATGTGTTGGGGAGGGTGGGGACTATTGAGCTGTTCTTCTTTTTATTTGTATTACGTATTTTGTGGTTTTATATTGTGGTTTTTTGTTGTGAGCTGCCCTGAGACCTGTGACTATAGGGCAATATACTTATACTAATAATACGGGAGGCACAAACTATACACAAACAGGATACATATGGGTGCAGGATTCTTCCTAGTGTTGCCAACTGAAGGTGGAGGTGGTGAGGGTAGCCCTCAAGACAGCTTGGCTTACACATGTTCTCGAAATAGTTCCCTACAGGTTTGACCCAAGGTATTTTTCTCCCTCAGGTAGACACTATACTACATGCAGACTGACTCTCTCTCTCTCTCTCCCCGCCCCCTCTCTCTGACCTGACTGGCAGTTAAATCTTGTTTCAACCCAGATGAAGGGACAAGCACTCCCCAGTTTGTGCACAACACACATAGCTCTCTGTGCTTTGTCACCCTGCCACCACTCTTGTCTCCTCAGTATCTGCCACCCGAGGCAGCTGCCTCACTCTGCCTAGTGGTAGAGCCAGCCCCAGATGATTTATATGCATGAATTACCAGATGAAGATTTTTACCACACGGAGGTAAATGCTACTGTTCTGCCGCATCTTCAGGGGGCACTTCAAAAGCAAATTCCAGTGCTTCCCATATGCTTCCTTTATTCTTCTTCCTTGTGAGTAACTGGTACCAGTAACCTTGTCCTTTCAGGGCCAGATCCATCTGGAAACACTACATGTGACTGATGAAGATAATAGAGGCAGGGGTGGAGTTTGTGGCCTAGGTAGGGGTTGGAATCCAAAGCCCCACTTCATGCAACCTTGCCATTCCTCTCCTGCTCCAATAGCATTTCTTGCCTAAGACACCCTCCCTCTGTCTAATAATGGGCTGCCCCTGTTGATCCAACAGAAACATGTGCCCTCAGACTATTTCTTGAGTCCAAATTCTGAATTATGAAATGTTCCTCAGTTTTGAATGTGTGCGGTATTTCTTTCCACTCTCCACTTTCGACTCTCAACCTGCTGCATTGTCTAACCCACATTTCACTTCTAAGCCAAATTTCGCTTCTTTTCCCCTGTGCCACTTGTTAGGGGAGAGCACAGCTTCGCTTCAGAGTCTGCCAACTCTTATCCCAACAGAGGCAGGTCCAGGAAACAGTGTCACGCCTTTTCATCTATTCCAACATTTTGGTCACATATTCCACACCATACATTTAAAGCACTATTGCACCCTTTTGACAGTCGTGGAAAACCCTGGGAACTATAGTTTGTTGTGGGTGCTGGGAACTGTAGCTCGGTGCAGTCAGCACCCTTAACAAACTACAGTTCCCAGGATTCTTTGTGGGGAAGCCGTGACTGTTAAAGTGGTCTGAGACTGCAACACACGACATCAACGTCAGTGCGTGTGAAGTGATGTGCAACTGATAAATATTCCCTATGGATACAGCTTGGAGGAAGGAGAAGAGGAAATTTTTCCCAGTTTGCTGCTGGGGCTGTCAATGCCAGGGTGGAATAGGGAAGAAGCTGATAATGATGGGTTGAGAGCAAAATTTGGGAAGCAAGGTTTGTGTGTGCCAGTTCCAGCCTATTTTGTGCCCCAGGCAAGGCACTCCCCCAGTTGCTAACAGTTCTAATAATGTATGAATTACTTTAAAATGATAAGATTCTTCAAAATGGAAAATAAAAGTAAAATATTATTAGAAATTTATAAGTGATAACAAAAATGAATCTGTATAAACTGTGCCCCTCTGAGGCTTGCGCCCTGGGCAAGCTGCCTACCTGGCCTAATGACAGCACCAGCCCTGCAGCTGTTGGGCAGTGTGGATGAATGATGGGGTTTCCCGCACATCCCTCGGCCTCCGCTTGTCCCACAGGACAGGCTTTCAGCTAGTTTTTAAACAACAGCCAAATAGTTGCCTCTACACGGTAGAAAAATGTGCCCAATCAACTGGACATTTCTCACCGAAGAAGCTTCAGATATTGACTTGAGTCACGTCTTGGTTTGAGGACCTTTTGGGTATGTTGGGGTCCAGCTCTTGAACCTGTGGAATAATAATAAAGGAGAGTGCCTCTGAGCACGTGCTGAGAGCCTCTTCCTCACCTCTGCATGAGCACAACCAGCCCAGCTTCCAGGCTCAAGACAACATGATTTCCAGCCAGGCCAAAGCCCCAGCATTGTCCCACCTGGGAACTGACCTCTGAAATGAGCAGAGCTTGGTGAGGTTCTGTACACAGCAGCGGAAATGATTGGGTGGGTGGGTGTATCGTGCCCATTCAAGGTTCAACCAATAATGGAGGTCAGATATACACAATAGGGATGTGAAGGTGGCTTTATTGGGAACCACAAAAGGAAGAGCAGAGCTGCTCCTCTGGCTGTGAGGGATGAAGGAGGAGATGGCAGGGGTGCTGCTGATCTCGGCAGGCCTTTACTTTCCCTGGCACTGCTCCAGGCTCCGCTCCGCTCTGGTTCCGGAGGCAATGTGGTACGTGGAGCACTTGACGGAGATGTCAGAGGTCAGGCGGCTGCGAGGGATGCTCAGAATGCTGCTGGCGCTGTAGGAGCCATCCTCGTTCAAGACCACTGGCCCAGCAGTCACCCCCTCTGATATGTTGACTCCAGCCTCACTCCACTTGATCTCTAGGAACCCTGGGTAGAATTTCTCGGCGATGCACAAGGCGTGGACAGTGGGCGAGTCAGCTGTCTGGTAAGCATCAGACAGGAGGATGACTGAATCCGGTTCCTTTGCTGATTTGCCTGGGAAAGAGAAACCATGAGTGGGTCACAGAATCCAAGTGACCTGATTATTTTTGGGTGGTGCTGCTGAATGGGGGTTTCCAAGCAAAGTTAATTGAGAATCCCCAGCAGTACTTAACAGAGCCCACCCACACAGAAAAATGCCACCCTGGATAACTTAATGCGTCATTTGGGCCCCAGAGGCATGGGCTGGAGTTGATGATTTTCTTGTGGAGATTGCGCAAGCATTTCTGTGGTTGAGCTCCTCTTCCACTCTGAGGGCTTATCCACACTTGCCTTTCCTCCATACTTTTCAGGCGCGATCCCAGCACTTTTTTTTTTGGTCTGGAGTTTTCCACATCAAAACCCGCTCTTTAAAGCAGAATTGGAGCAAATGGCAATTGCCGTTGGCTGTGCTTCAGCTTTAAAGAGCAGGTTTTCATGGGGCATAAAAAAACCCAAACAAACAAACAAATGCTCAGATGTAGAGCTTTAAAGCACAGACCTGTGCTTAGAAAGAGTGGGACAAAAGGTAAATATGCCTAAGCTCTTATTCTATTTTCTGACACCTTCCCTCCACCCAGCACCCAAAATCTGTTTTTCAGGTGAACACGCAAGGCATCATTGCAGACTGTTGTGTACATGGAGTCTGCTGCTGTAGAGAAAGGGCATTAGAGGACAAAAAGAATCGGGCAGAGTTGGGGAGCTTGCAGCCCTCCAAATGTTGTTGGACTCGCTTTCTCCTGTTATCCCAGCCAGTGTAACCATTGACCAGGGATGATGGGAGTTGGAGTCTGCCTATATGCAGCAAAGTGCTAAGTAAGTTTCCTGTCGACGCAAAGATTTCAGCTTGTGCAACAGGACTCCCCCTCATGCCCCTGCTTAAATCTGCTCTGGGTTCCCCCACAACTCTCCAGAGCAGATTCGGGGAGTGCAGGCGGGTGAGAAGAGGCAGGGGGGGAGTTCTGCTGCACAAGTGGAAATCCTTGCAATACTGGAATGCATAAGTTGGATCCCACTTTTCTGATATCACTTTTCTGAGTGTTCATATTAAGCAGTTCACCTTACAATAACCCTATAAGGTCACTAGTGCTATTATTCCTACACTGCAAGCATGAATCTGAGGCATAGCAGCTTGCCTAAGGCTACTTTGTGAATTCATGCCCAAAGCGAGACCTGAGCTAGGAATTTCCTAGGGCACACTGCATAACTTCTATGCTACACAAGCCCCCCTGCAGGCTTCCCGTAGTACATTGGGCTCCCTGTGCCCAAGTGCTCCACTCTTAAACCATGGTATTCTCACTCACCTCCTGTGACACTGAGCTCTGTTCCACTCCCTGAGACAGCGGTGTTGAAATAATTTGCCTCTGCCAGGCAGTAATAGGTGGCACTGTCCTCCGTGCGCGCCTTCCGAATCTGCAACGTGTAGGTGTTGGCATCCCGGATGGCCACAAAACGTTCATCAAATGCAGGAGCACGTTCTACCTTGCCATCAATGTGATGCTTCAGTATAAAGGCCGGGCCTTTTCCTGGCTTTTGCAGGAACCAGAAGGCATGGTACTCCTGGATATTGCCCCTCTCCAGAGGGCACGGCAGGATAGCAGTGGTCCCCTCTGCAAAGGAGGCCTGCGGTGGCTGGGCGGGCAGAGGCTGCAACGCTCCACCTGCAAGGAGGGAAGTAGGTGGCTGTTGTGAAGCTAAAATTTCAACCTTATAATGAGAGTGAACGGCGAATTTTATACAGCTTGAAAGTCTGCACCCCCTTGTATTTAGTATATTTCGCTTACAGAGCCAGCATTTCAAAAATGATTTCAGTCTGCTCAGTAGTGGTGGGCCAGTTTGTCCATTTCAGTTCTGCTGAGTTTTTAACTTTAAAAACTTAGTCTTAAGTTCAGTTTTCCACATTTCCACATCATTTTGTGATTTTTTTTTTAAAAAACCTCATCTGCATTTTATTGTGAATTTCTCCTAGTATACACATATTTTTATCCAAATTTGGCCAACACATGCATTTTGCAGAGCAAATTCCTATACGTTATAGAATATAATATATTTGTACATGTTATTGTCACTGATATATGCATTTCTTATGCACACTCCACCCTAGAGTGTTCATTTCTATACACATCACTTGGCTGCACAACTACACTGCGTGAATTGGAGAAGTGTGCATTCTGATGGGTGGCTATACTTCATCATGCGTATTGTTTAGAAAGTGGGGACTAGATAGGATTGCCTTTAAATCTGAAATGAGTCGAATTTTCCCACCATCGCTATTCGTAAGTGCCTAGCAGGTAGATGGAGGGATGATTGAATGAGTGGGTCTGGGTTTTCTCCTCCAGCCTTCTAGGCGCACACCAACCTTTGAAGTCCTTTTCATCTACCTGCCATCCCAGACCATAGCCCTTGACTGACGTCCAACGAAAAACACAAGAGGTGTGCGGATTTCTCTAACCCATCATGCTCATTCTCTCTATTCTAGCACAAGGCCCAAATTCCTCATTTCCCCGTCATTCCCACTGGCCTATTGCAAGTTCTTGGCCTCTCTAGCTTGGCAACCAGCTATGCGTGTACTCACCGTGGATGGAGAGAACCAAAGAGAGACACAGCAGGATATGAGAGCCCATCCTTCTCCGCTTGGAGGTGGTTTGATGATGAAACTGCTTGTCTTTCTAGCGCATATGCACCATGCACATTGCCTTATGGCTACCATGCTCATTTGCAAGCATTTGCCTAGAGGCTGCTTGTTTCCCTGAGGTTCGCACAATACAGCTCTGTCACTGGCTGGAGCCAGACATTGGAAAGAGTCTGGCAAATTCATACTATTGCGTTGAGGGGTCTGGTGGTGGCCACACAGACAAGAGCTGTGGATTTCAACCCAGTGTTTCATTGTGAATTTGTGCCTGTTTTCTGTTCCTTCACAAACAGAGCTAGACTCCGTGTGATTGGAAAATGTGGCCATTATATTCACCTGTAAATTCGAAGTGGGTTTTTTTTGGATCATTGGAATTCTTCAGGTCTAGCATAGATGAGAAAGGGGAAAACATCTAAAGCAGTGGAGAATATGTTGTTTCTCTGTAGCATGTGCACTACTGCATGCATTCTCTAGGAATTAAAACCAACTGAGCTAACTAGCAAGGCAAGTTGATTAACAGAGTCATACAAGTGAAACCTGCAACAAAACTTACACGCCATCTGCACAGTACATTTAAAGGTGCTTTAAATGGTCATGTATTCTCCCTAAGAATTATGGAAACTCTATTCAAAAATACAGTAAAGGTTCGCTGTCTATGCTAGCATTTGATTGACATTGGAGTGAGACTGAGTTGAGAAATAAGACTAAGAGCTCATATTGATATCAGAATGTATTAGATAATATGTAAAGAAATGTACAATAATAAGAATGTGTAGGACTAGAAGTGCATTCATTTGTAAAAAAGGAATATACAACGGAAAAGACAGGAAGTCCAGTGTGTTGGTATGTATATGATTTTGGGGAGAAATTGCTTTTGTTTTTTCTCTTTTTTCTTTTTTTGTTTCATTTTCTTTCTAGGTATGTAAAATTTGTATATAATTTTTGTATACATGTTGGAAATTATATTATAGTAAGTCCTGTAATGTAATATGACAACGTTTACCGATGTAATATAAGAATATTAACAAATAAATAAAACGCAAATTCAAAAAAAATAATAATTATGGAAACTCTAGTTTGTGCTGCGATCCCTTACTCCCTTCCAAAAGCTACCATTCTTCTATGAGGGGAATAGGGGGTCCGCTTACAATGCTCAGTACCCTTAACAAACGACAGTCCCCTGGGGGTCTTTGGTGGAAGCTGTGCTTTTTAACGTGGTATAAAAGTACTTTAAAATTAAGTTGTAGACATGACCCAGTTTTCCTCATCAGTCAGGCAGCATCCCATGTTTACTATCCTCAGCCCTTATTGGATGGTTTTTCAGGGTCTTCCATTTCCTCCACAGGCTGTTTCACCTTTTAGAAACTTATGTAAATCTTTGGTTCTGGGCCCCCCAAATCTGCTGCTACCCCCCTCTTTGTGTATATGTGTTGTGCCATTTGGACTTCAGAAGCAACAGTTCTTGGAGAACTGAGGTTGCGATCAGACTGGAGCCCCGCAACAAAATGGTGTGTGGACATAGATGGCCTTCAGAGATCTCCTTTTTTCAGTCATGTGGCAGCCTAGAATAATTGAGCAAATCAGTCTCTTAAGCTTAAGCCAAGAAATCGTATTCTTTATGAAACTGAATATCAATATACGTATCAAGGCTTTGAGATTAGACCACTGAAGAAGCCCGGAAAACTACGGTGGGAGTGTGCTATCTCTGCAAGCCCCAGGAAAAGGGCCCCATCAGGGGCAAACAGTGGCCTTACTTGGACTGCCAGGGTGAAACAGGTGCAAAACGCCGGCACCCTGTCTACAGCTTCATTAACATCCATCTACAACTTCAGTAGCATCTCTCAGTATTGTGAACAACACCGATCTTACCCTTTGTTGGTACCTCCATGAACTTACCTAAAAAGATAAAGAAAACAAAAGACTGAGTTAAGCATTTGAAAAATCCATTGAAACCAGACATACCGGTAACTTCATCTTAGGTTGGGTAGTTCGTAAGTCTCTGTGGCTTTGCACAAGGTTTTGTATATTTCTCTCAGAAGATTGATAAAGAATGTATAATTATTTTGGTAATTATTGTGTGTATATTAGTCGCCAATGTGTTGCATGAGTCGTACTAGAATAAATGATAGGCAGCTGCCATCTGGCAAGAGAGGAAATGAACAGGCAGGATGGGGTCTGGGCAGTGGCTGGCAAAAGGGAGAGGGAATGGGGGGGGGGGTGTCTCCTCGATAATCGTTTCGCAGTCTCTTTATTTCATTTCCCCTCCAACCTGGATTTCTGTAACCCCTTCTGCTTTTCTCTCTCTCTCTGGTTTAATTATATATTTTATCGAGCATTTAGAAAAATACAACATGAACAAATCCAGTCATACAATAAATAAGAACAACAAAGTACCCAGTAGAAGTAGAATCATGGCAAAATAAAGTCACATCTCACAGAGCAAGTGTATTACAGTTTTTCCTCTCAACTATCAGTCCACATTCCACAAGTCCTTAATGGGCTTTTGGGCAGATCCCCTCCCTTTCTTTAGGTTTTTTTAAAGCAACAACAACAACAACAACAACAACAACAACAACAACAACAACAATGAAGTTTTGGTTCTACAAGCAAGTTTGCCAATACTCCCTTCTAGTGTGTGGCTGTTCTGGATATCTAGGCTACGCACTCAGAGAATAAAATGGGAATTAGGATAAACAATGATTTCACATCCCATCCTGCAACAATAGTTTTCAAGCTCATTTACAAATTTACAATTAAAAGAATAAAATAAAACATACATGCATATTCAAGGGATTAATGCAGATTTTATAAAGGCAACAACAATGGCCTGCTTCACACATAATGCTGTATCATGACTTAGTGTTATGTGTGAACCCTGCCCAGTAGCTTAACTGCTGTTTGTTTTTACCACCAACAAACCATGATTTGAAGCAATGGTTTGTTGCTGCCTTAACTCACGGTTTGTTAAACAAGCCACGGCTTAGCGTTATATGTGAACCAGGCTGTTGGAAACATAGAAGAGACAGAGCAAGTTTCCACTCCACTTTTTCTGTCACATCCCCATTCTCAAGGAATGTGCTACACTGGCCTCCCAGAGTCCTCTTGCTCAGACTGTTCTATGTGTGGACTGTAGATTTCAATTCATATCCATTTCCCATTTAGCCATATTACATTTTTTATTGAAAGGCCTGTGTGTCCTTATACGTGTTTGGTGGACCTGTGAAAAAATCAAAAGCTTTTGGAACACAGTATATGCCGAGCTTAAAAAAAAGTTTAAGTATAACTTTATTTAAAATACAGAAGCTTTTCTACTAGGGATAATGGACACAGGTATAGCAAGAGATCAGAAAATATTCCTCTATGCCACAGGAGCGGCAAGGATCCTAATTGCTAAAAACTGGGGGGGGGGGAATGAAACTGTGCCAACAAAAAAGGAATGGCAAGACAAACTGTTAGAGTATATTGAGCTGGCTAGATTAACAGAGGCAATTAGAGATCACACTAGACAAGAGTTTCAAAAAGCATGGGGAAAATGCAGAGAATACGTCACAAAACAGTGCCCTGAAATTACATACCTGGACTTGTTTCGATTAATGTCTGCAGGAGACTTTGTGGATATTTAAATTATAATCAGAAAAATCTTAATAATTCTTCATAAAGGAAACAGTTTATAAGAAGTAAATAAGGAGGCCAGATACAGGATAAAGGAAGTCTTTTATTTTGTTGTTTGTATTGTTGTATGTTATGCTCACTGAATGTTATGTTCACATTTAATGAGGGTGGATTGTGTACTGGGGGTGGGGGGTTTATGTTATGTTGTAAATAAAATTCCAATAAAAAATATTTTTAAGAAAAAGAAAAGAAAGGCCTGTGTGTCTTCAGTATGATGCCCTATGCCAGCCTTTTCAAGTCTTGCTTATTGGAAGGCATCCAGGATGCTGAGAGTTTCTGTTGAGCATGTGAAGTCCGTTATTTGTTATAATCCAAGTTTGCTTTAAGTTGGAGACATGATTTATTTATATTTCATTTCATTTCATTTCTATACTACCCTATACCCGAAGGTCTCAGGTTAAAGGCTTCCAGGAACACTGTTGTCCTGCTGAGATGTGTTGATAGCATTGGTTGTTTCTTGGAAACTAAGGAGTTTCAAAGCTGCTCCTGACAGGATTAATTCAGACTGCTAGGAATAATGCTTCTCAGCTTCTGTTCTAATGTACTTAGTCAACACAGATTGGTCAAAGGTTGCTTGGTCGACACATGGTGTCTACATTTATTGCTCAAGACTCTCCACTAATCACTGCTCTCTTGAGTCAATTGTTTGCTGCAGGCTCACTTTGGTAATTTTAATATGTAACCTGAAAGATGTGATTTTGCAATATCATGGGACCTTATATCTCAGTAAGAAATGGCTGGTTGTTGTTGTCATCACTTTTTTGAGGAAAAGCCTTCTGAACGAAGTAACCAAGTTCATTATCTGAAGTTTCTGTGTAAATCTGCTTTTAGGGGCAGGCAAGTCAAGTGACCACTTAAGATATCAGGCTCAGGGCTTTACCCAATTAACTAGATAGGTGAGCCAACCCCAAGTCTGGTAACGATGGCTTGAGCGATGTTTCCTGAAAATGAGGACCTTGTTGAGCTCAGAGCACAATGGAGCTGAGGTGGGGCCTCTGAAGACCCAAGTATCAATTGACACGTCGCCTTCTGTCTTGAAACCCCCCAAGTGGTGAGGCTACAGACAACCCGAGCGGCCAAACAGATGGACAAGAGGCCTTCTTTTGGAACCTCAGCTGCTTTTCGGTTCCTCTAACCAAATGAATCGAGATCAGTCTGGAACACATCTGAGCTAATTATAGGCTGGGGTGGCTGATTCTTACGCACCTGGTCCACTGTTTATCTTAACTTGTTTTGTTAAAGGGCTTAAAAATACCTAACCGCAAACCACTTGTGACCATGTCTCTGTCTTCCGGGAACAGCGGAGTGCAGCTACCAAAGGACCTAAATAAATGGCTTCTGATCCTTAAACATGATGTTGGGCGATCTTCACCCAGTATGAATGGTCTTTATTCCAGTAGAGCTGATGAAGCTGGTTTCTCGGTTAGGGTAGGGTTACCAGGCATCCCTGTTTCCCGGGGACAGTCCCGGATTTGTGAATAAGACCCCAGACAAATTCCATCCCTGGAACGTCCCTGGATTTCATCTAATGTCCCTGGGAAATGCAGCAGCAGAAGTCTCAGTAGCCCGGAGCAGTTGGCTCTGGCTGGCTACAGGAGCTGCTCGGAAGTCCCCATATGATGGTGGTGCAGGGGCTCTAAGATGCCGCTTCCAGGCTGCCTCCACTTTCCCTGACCCCAGCAACTAAGCTGTGAAGGGAGGCTTCGTACTGCCTATCGGAGCAGCCTCCCAACTCCTACTTGTGTGCAAGCAGGAGCGGAGCAGGGATCTCTCAGCTGTGAAGGGAGGCTTCACGCTTTCTATCAGAGCTTGTGTGCAAGCAGGAGGGGGCAGGGATCTCTCAGTTAGGCAACGGGAAGCCTCCCTTCCCAGCTTGCACACAAGTAGGAATGGGATTGGGGCTGCTCTGATGGGAAGGGAGGTATCACGCTGCCTGAGCCTTGCCACCACTGCTCTTGGCCCTCCTTCTCCGCCTCCCATGCCTGATCCACCGCACACTGCTTCCCCACCACCACCGAAGAACCAGCAACTCGGGCTGCCCGGGCTCATGGAGAAAAGAGAAGTCTCAGAGGAAGGGGAAACATGGCAGTTGAGGTCATGGTGGCGGCTGCCCTTCTGCCACCACCATCGCTGCAGCATCAACGTCCCGAATGTGTAGTAGTATGTATGTATGTTTGTTTAAAGTGTCTCCGGATTCATTGAAAAAAGTCTGGTAACCTTAGGTTAGGGTTGCATGTAACAACTCCCTTCTGTATCTTTAATTCAGATGTGGCCCTCCAGGTGTAGCTGACCTGCAGCTCGTGTCAATCCTGGCCATTGGCCATGCTTGTTAGGGCTGATGAGAGTCATAGTTCAACATCAACTGGAGGACCAAAGGCCAGAGTAGTTTAACTCCAAATCCCGCTTCCCAGGGAAGTCTGGGAACAGTAGTTCTGTGAGGGGGAAAGAGTCTCCTAACAGTTCTTTGCACCTTTAACAAACTACAGTTCTGTGGACTCTTTGTATGAAGCCATGACTGTTTAAAGTGCCATGGTACTGCTTTAAATGTATAATGCTAATAGGGCCTATATTTCCTTCTCTCGCACTTCAATAGACTAGGACATTTTTCAGTTACAGCCCTAATTCTATCTGGGTGAACTTAGATAAGAAGTTCCATCTTGCTCCTCATCTGCTAGTCTTGTAGGAAGCAATGGAACTATGTGTACCATTTGTTCCCTTCAGGATCACTCAGATGTTAAACAAGGGAACAGCATAGCCATAAGGGCATCTTCTTGCTAAGCAGTGACAAAACAGGGCAGGTATTAGAATGGAGGTACTGACTGGTCAACAGAGAGAGGAGGAGGAGGAGGAGCATATGGTAGAGCTGGCAGAGAAAAGATAAATTACTCCAGTTGTTGACAAAGCTTTTCAAATGAATAAAAACAAAAGTTCACATATTAGTCATATTATTCCCCCACAACAAGTGGACTGCCTCACCTTAAAATTTAAATGTCAACTGAAGGCATCATGGTTCACTAGTCAGGGGGGCCATCACTTCCCTGAAGCACAATTTCCCTCAGCCAGTGGAGAGTGGAGATAAACAAGATTCTGGCACAGCCTCCTTGGCCCACCCAAGGGTGTCCATGTTAGCATTCTGTAAACTACCTTGAATTTCCGAAAGAGCAAGTTCTGTTTACTGACGCTCACTCATATGCCTACTTGTTTCCGCAGCCAAGCTGAGGGAAACATAAGCGAATGTAGCATGACCAAGAAAGTCAGCCACTTCTTGTGTTCTTATGTGGTAAACCATCCTGTGATCCTCGGATGAAGGACAGTATAGAACAGACATCCCCAAACTTGGACCTCCAGATGTTTTGGGACTACAACTCCCATCATCCCTAGCTAGCAGGACCAGTGGTCCGGGATGCTGGGAATTGTAGTCTCAAAACATATGGAGGGCCGAGGTTGAGGAAGCCTGTAATATGAGCAAAATATGGGTCAAGACAAAGTGTGGATGAGCCCTTGCTGTGCCTGTTGGTTTCACCTCTTATATTTTCCTGTGCAGCTGGTGTAGCCTTTTTGACAACAGCTACCCAAAATTAGTTGTATGACACATCCTTCATTATGATACGCCCTGTTCCTGTGGAGCTACACTCCATCTATTTGCTTGTTGTGATGGGCTATCAGCTTCTGAATTCACTTCAGCCTTGACTCATTCAAGGGTTAATTCTGAGACCGAACTGAATTGAAATGGGGCACCTGGTGGGTCACTATGAGAACAGGATGCTGGACTAGATGGGTCTTTGGCCTGATCCAGCCGAGCCCTTATGTCCTTACAAAGGAAAGTGAGCAACATACCAAGAAGAGGAGCTCTTGAGACTCTTGTCTCTTAGGGTGGTTCTATAGGTTTGGCTGTTGCTCAAGATCTTGCCACCCAACTTGGCAGGAGGGCTCTTGAGATGGGGGCAGCAATCTTTTTCAACGTTTGGATGCTAGCCACCATTTTGAATCAAGATGGTTGACGAAAAAGTCACTTTGACATGACTTTGTCCAATTTTTGGCATGGGCTCTGTCACCTCATGATATATCTTTGCCACACTGGGTTCCTGAGGTGGGGGTAGCAGACTGCATTGCCATTTCGATGCCAGGTGCCATTCTGAATCAATATGGCAGGCCAAATCACTTTGGTGTTACTTTGCCTTTTTTTTTTACACAGGTCAGCCCACCTCTTGAGATATCCTTGTCATGAAGGTTCCTGAGGTCAGGGTCTACATCAATGTGTGGGTACCCAGTGCAATTTTGAATCTGGATGGTGGACCAAAATGTGACTTTTGTATTACTGCAGCCATAGAATCATAGAACTGTAGAGTTGGAAGTTATCCTGAGGGTAACTTTTTGGCATAGGTTTGGCAACCTCTTGAGATATTGTCGACAAACTTGGCATGAGGTTCCCACCACGGGGGCAATGGTCTTTGTCGATATTTGGATGCTGGGCACCATTGGGATTCAAGATGGTAGACTGAAATACGATTTTGGCATGACTTAGCCCCTTTTTTTTGCATAGGTTTAGCTACCACTAAATATATCATTGCAAAACTCACCATGAGGCTTACCAAGGTCAGGGCAGTGGACTCTGTCACTGTTTGGATGCTGGGCACTGTTTTGAATCAAGATGGAGGACTGAAACATCAATGTGGCATGACTTCAGCCATGTTTTGGCATAGATTTGGCCTCTTGAGATTGTTCCCAAACTCAGCTGTTGGCCTTGAGGAAGGAAGGCCTTCTCTGTGGCAGCTCCTAAGTTGTGGCATCATAGGTTTGAGCAAGGGCTGAAGACACAAACTTCTTTATCCTGGCATTTGGCCCACCCTATTCCTGTGACTGTAATGTGTGTGTGTGCTTTTAATTCTAAGTTTTAAGTTGTTGTAACCTGCCATCTTTCTGCGACATGCCTGAATAACCCAGGACTTCACCTGCCTAGGGCATCCTTGTAGTAACTCCTCCCAAGGTGCTCCCACCTAAAGTGTAAGGATAGGTGCTGAACTGACATTATAAAACAGGTCTCCACTGTTTTTTAATGCATTTATTTCTGCGACTGAGTTAGAACAATTTCTTGACAGGCTGAGACATAACTGAGGCTGGAGTCAGTTTTCTAGCATCCCTGCCGACACCAGGATATTGTGTTTTTTCTACAAGTCGCACCCTGCAACGTATTGAGACAGGTCCTGACCTTGGCAATGTAATCTCCATGCCACCCTGGAGGGGAAAATGAACAGATATGAAAAATGAACTGTGCGTGCAATTCTATCAGCTTCAAACACAGCTAGGTTGTCCGTTTTCTCCATTTGGATTGAAGCTGGCTGGGGGTGAGGGGAGAAGGCATCAAAACACAGTTATATCACAACTGGATTGACTTAGTTTGTGGCTGCGGTTGTGTGCACACTGCTTCACAAACCAGTGGTGGAAATACTCTGTATACAGAGAAAATATGTGTGCACAATGCTTTTGTTTTATCACTAAACAGCCTCGGTCCAGTATACCTGAAGGAGCATCTCCACCCCCATCGTTCTGCCCGGACACTGAGGTCCAGCGCCGAGGGCCTTCTGGTGGTTCCCTCACTGCGAGAAGCCAAGTTACAGGGAGCCAAGCTGAGGGCCTTCTCGGTAGTGGCACCCGCCCTGTGGAACACCCTCCCACCAGATGTCAAAGAGAAGAACAACTACCAGACTTTTAGAAGACATCTGAAGGAAGCCCTGTTTAGGGAAGCTTTTAATGTTTAACAGACCACTGTATTTTAATACTCTGTTGGAAGCCGCCCAGAGTGGCTGGGGAAACCCAGCCAGATGGGCCGGGTATGAATAATAAATTCTGTTCTGTTCTGTTCTGTTCTATTCTATTCTATTCTATTCTATTCTATTCTATTCTATTCTATTCTATTCTATTCTATTCTACTTGACTTGTTTCCCTTCTACCTATGTGAAACTTTCTTAACTAAAATAGATGTGTTAAAGAACATACAGTGGTACCTCGGGTTAAGAACTTAATTCGTTCCGGAGGTCTGTTCTTAACCTGAAACTGTTCTTAACTTGAAGCATCACTTTAGCTAATGGGGCCTTCTGCTGCTGCTGCATGATTTCTGTTCTCATCCTGAAGCAAAGTTCTTAACCCAAGGTAATATTTCTGGGTTAGCAGAGTCTGTAACCTGAAGCGTATGTAACCCGAGGTACCACTGTATAATAATGTCATCTAACAGATCGCCATGGGCCCCCCTTGAAAAACTGAAATGCAGCACATTTCACAGGCATGGCAACCTAGACTGTGTGCACATTAGTGGCTTGAAACACAGTGATGTCGTTCCCCTGCTGTCTTCCAACTCACATTTTTACATTACACACCTGGGGGGGCGGGGGGCGGGGGTTTTGGGGATGTCTTCATCCAAGGCTTGTTACCTGATTTGTTTCCATATACGTTCAACCCCCCAAAAGACTTCTATTCAACTTCTATTCTGTTCATCTGCACATTTGCAATGACTGTCTCAAGTGGAAACACCTCAACTCAACCGTGGCTTCCATTTTCAAATCAAACAGGAGTATTTCTAACATAATTGTGGCACCCTCATATTCCCCAGCTCAGAGGGAACTTGTGCTTCTGCAGTGATTGTGGTGTTTAGGGTGTCCCTCCACCTCTCACAAGGGAAGACCCTTCTCCCAACAGTTCACAGGCTTCTTACCAGGCACCCAGTCCGTTGGGTGAATTGTCAACAACAACCTTAGCGCAAGCCACATCTACGGCGATGTTGTCCGTCAGCAGTTCTGCAAGGAAAGCAGATGCAATAGGTGCATGAAGCAGGGGTGTAGGAGGGGGGTGGCCTAACCCAGATGTCATCCCAGAGTGGAGCTGACAAAATCCTCCCTGGGCGATTGCCCCCAGGCAGATTGCCCCACCCCCTGGGTAGATCACTCTGCCCCCGGGTGCATGACATGTGCACCGTTCCAGGTGCCCAAGTGGCTAGCTCCACTGCTGGCATGAAGGGGCCCTGTTGGGATGTTATAGGCCTGGTGCAGTTTTGAAGGGACAAAAGAGATGTAAAAAGGGCCGGACAATATCGCCTGACTCTCCCATAGTTGCAACCTTTTCTCCCCTCCCACCTGGCATGGCTCTTATGAGGCGGTCAGAAATACAACAGGTGTAGCTTCCTCCAGGATGGGAAAGCTGTGATGGTGGGATGAAGCTCTACGTCAGACATGGCCAAACTTGGCCCTCCAGATGTTTTGGGACTACAGTTCCCACCATCCCTGACCACTGGTCCTATTAGCTAGGGATGATGGGAGTTGTAGTCCCAAAACATTTGGCAGGCCAAGTTTGGCCATGGCTGCTCTGTGTAGAATTTCTGTCTATTTTGCAAATGCTAAAGAAACAGGAGCTGCCTGGAAAAAACAACAACTAGTCGTCCTAGACTGACCCTCTGTCCATTAGCATGGAGCTTGAAATGGCCTTTTGTATCCAGAGGGTAAAAAATGGTGAACAGTCCCTATACACTTGCTAATTCCAAGTCAAATAAATGTATCTCCTATGATCTGACCACACAATTTAATGTCCAAACAGACTACATGTGGAACTTGAAATCTCCTGGCTAGGAGGGCTGCATTTCTGGTAGGAAGCTGGGGCTATCCCAACCAGCAGATACATCAACATATGAATAAGCTGGTCAAGCTAGACTGCTGACCCACAGCTATCTGACTTTTTCTCTTTGGGAGTGCAAATGCCACACCTGCAAAGAGCTGAAGCAGAATGCTCCAGCGTGGGGAAGGACAACTGATCCTTTCTGTCTCCCAGAAGCAATTGATGTGCTGTGCATCACAATTTAGATTGGGGTGGGGAACCTGTGGCCCTCCAGATGTCATTTGGTTCTAACTTCCATCAGCCCCGGCCAGCAAGACCAATGGTCTGGGATGGTGGAAATTGTAGACTGTCAACATCTGGTGGGCCAAAGGTTCTCCATCTCTGAAAGAGGCAAATCTCCCTCCAGGAGAAGCCGATTCTCACCAGAGCATTGAATTCCGCATATGTTGGAACTTGGCTCGCTGGGACTCTGGCACCAGTAACGGCTGTTGATCTGGAAGATGCCATAGTCAGCACTGCCATCAGAGTCGTAGTGTATGGCCTGGGTATTGTAGCTGCTCTCATGACATGCTGTGCAGACCCCTGAGACAGAAGGCATGATACGGTCAGAACTAAGTGTGCAGATTCTGAGGAGGATGCCCCATTCTTCACACCCAAACGTGTTTCGAAATCCTGTCTTATCCAGCTGTCCAGTGAGTCTGAGCTGTGGACTTTGGTGGCAAAGGGGTGGAAGGAACAAGAACCGCCGACAATAACAGACTGGCATTATAAGCTACAAGAATTTGCTGAAATGGCGCAGTTAACAAATACCCTGAGAGGCAATTCAAAACAAAAATTTACGGAAAAGTGGGATAGATATAAAACATGTTCAAAAATACAGTAAAGGTTCGCTATCTATGCTAGCATTTGATTGACATTGGAGTGAGATTGAGTTGAGAAATACATTGAGAGCACATATTGATATAGGAATGTATTAGATAATATGTAAAGAAACATACAATAATAAGAGTACATTCATTTGTAAAAAAGGAATATACAACGGGAAACACAGGAAGTCTAGTGTGTTGGTATGTATATGATTTTGGGGGGGAAATGTTTTCCCCCTCCCGCTTTGTTCTTTCTTTCTTTTTTTGTTTCATTTTCTTTCTAGGTATATAAAATTTTTATATAATTTTTGTATACATGTTGGAAATCATATTATAGTATGTCCTGTAATGTAATATGACAACATTTACCGATGTAATATAAGAATGTTAACAAATAAATAAAATGCAAATTCAAAAATAAAAATAAAAAGTCCAGCTGTCCAGTGAGTTCCTGGCTTCATCACATCCACTTCTACGCTGCACCCTTCCACTTCTCTGTATGTGGATGCACAAACCACATTCTTCACCCTGATTCATTCATTCACACACATCATTTACACCCTATTCCTGCAGCCCTATAAGGTAAAAAGGTAAAGGACCCCAGTCAAAGGTGACTATAGGGTGTGGCGCTCATCTTGCTTTCAGGCTGAGGGAGCCGGCATTTGTCTGTAGACAGCTTCCTGGGTCATGTGGCCAGGATGACTAAACCGCTTCTGCCCAACGGGACACCATGACAGAAACCAGAGCGCACGGAAACAACATTTACCTTCTCGCTGGAGCAGTACCTATTTATCTACTTGCACTGGTGTGCTTTCGAACTGCTAGATTGGCAGAAGCTGGGACAGAGCAACGGTAGCTCACCCCATCGTGGCGATTTGAACCCCCAGCCTTCCGATTGGCAAGCCCAAAGGGCTCTGTGGTTTAGACCACAGAGCCACCTGCGTCCTATAGCAGCCCTATAGCAGGATGCAGCATGGCATGTTCCAAATTAGCTATAGAAATGCGGAGGGAGGACACCTTCCTCTCATAATTACAGCTACACACCTAGTCAGTCAGACCCAGAAGATTAAGCACTCTCCCCAGATGTAGTGCACAGCCACCTGCCGCCGCTGCCCCCTGCTGCCCCCCACTCAGATAAATTCTGTCTTTTCATAATGCTTGCCTAGCCAATACCCAGATGTCCCCCAATGGACTTACAGTTGGCCAGGCTATAGCCAGCATAACCATCTAAGCCCAACTGCTGGAGCCTCTGAGCCAGCTCACAGCGGCCATAGATCATGCCTTCTCCTGTGGTGAGGAGACCAGCAAGGAAGGGTAGCAGCCAAAGAGCCTTCATCGTTGTAGTGCAGGAGGTCAAGGTAGATGGTGAGGGTGTCACGCCTGCTTTTATATGGGCTCTTGGGCACTCCTCTGGAAAACAGCCAAGGTCTGCATGATGTTGCCAGACCCTTGAGGACGTTCAGCCTGACCTTGCTTAGCTAATCTGCATGTGTGTGTCAACAAGAAGAAGGGAACATGACTCTTTGTGTGCCACTCTCTGTGGCGGAGGGCTGAGAGCTGTAGCTCCAGGTTCCAAGTTGTATTACTAGATTTTAATCAATTCATTAAAAAAAAAGTATTGCCATACTATATTTGATAAATTCACAATCTAATCAATTTAATTCCTGTATTCGAATTTTTACTTTAGTGTACAAATAGGGTAATTTATGAGAACTTTCTATGATTGGTATTCAGCTAAGTTTTACTCAGCGGAGACCCGCTGAAATTAATGGACCTAATGGGCCATATTCAATGATATTTTTTTTGCACTAGTGCAGAAGTGTATAAACTTTTTGGCTCCATGGGCCAGAGCCTGATCAGGATCAGCTTCGCAAGGGAAAGGCAGGCGGGTGGGGAAGTCTGACCTGCTGGGAGCCTGAGGGCCCCGTTCCTGCCTCTCTCCAGCTGGCTCAGGGCGGGGCCTGACAGGCTTCATAAGAAGTGCTGCTGCTGCTGCCCAACAAGAACTGGGGTATTTGGGGGATAGTTTTGTTTGGAGTTTTTGTTGTTATTGATATTAATTTTTTGTATCATTATTTTTATGTGGAAATTGTTCAGTTTGGTTATGTAGTTTTTGATGTGTTTTGTTTATTTTTATGACTACTTTGCTATGTTTGTAATTATGTAAATCTTTTCATATCGTAAGCTGCCTTGAGTATTAACTGTGGAAAAAAGGTAAAGGGACCCCTGACCATTAGGTCCAGTCATGGCCAACTCTGGGGTTGCGGCGCTCATCTCGCTTTATTGGCTGAGGGAGCCGGCGTACAGCTTCCAGGTCATGTGGTCAGCATGACTAAGCCGCTTCTGGCGAACTAGAGCAACGCACGGAAATGCTGTTTACCTTCCCGCCGGAGCGGTATCTATTTATCTACTTGCACTTTGACGTGCATTCGAACTGCTAGGTTGGCAGGAGCTGGGACCAAGCAACGGGAGCTCACCCCGTCGTGGGGATTCGAACTGCTGACCTTCTGATCGGCAAGCCCTAGGCTCTGTGGTTTAACCCACAGCACCACCCGCGTCCCCTAACTGTGGAAAGGTGGCATTCAAATAAAATGATGATGATGATGATGGGGCACCCCATCAACCACATGACACCTTCTTTCACTATAGCAATTGGCTTTGCCTCTGCTCTTGGCAATTTCCATGGTCTAGTCAAAAGGACTTTCCTATGGCTGTCGCTTGACTTTCACCACCTTATCTTATCTTACCACCTCCTGAACCCAGAACAAACAGTGGGAGTGATGCCCTCTGATTTGTTCCCTGCTTATTGTTTTTGTCCAGTGGAAAAACTGGCACCTAGTTATTTGCAAAGGCAGTCAACTGGCACAGCCTGTTCCTTCACCGCTGGGAAGGGTGCCGAGTATTTTCATGTCTGTGTATTCTTGCATATTACTTCTTCAAAAACAGGTCTTGGTGGCCCAATATTTTGTGGCACAACCCTGCTAAGGGTTCCCAGCCCATGAGGTAAAGGGAGCCCTGGCTGACAAAGCATCCAGGTGAGTTGAGCAGATGTGGGAGTTGGGCAGCAGGGCCAGGAGGTCAGGACAACCCGCCCTGCTTCTCCTTTCCTTGACCCAAGCTTTCAATAAAGGAGCGTGAAGCACAAAAACAAATATGTGGGAAGAAAGCCAGAAGGGGAGTTTGGGCTTTCCAGTGTTTTGAACTGTCCGTCACAAGTATACCTATCTCTGTTGGACAGGAGTCTTGGGTGTGTCTGAGCTGCAATGAGCTCCTGGGTCTCTAGGGAGAAATCAGTTCCTCCGAAGGGACCCGTTGCTTAGGGGATGAACAGCTATCCTCTTGTGCTGTCATGGTCCAGTTCACGGGCAATTGAAGTCCTGGCAGGGTCTGGAAGCAAGGAGTCACGAAGTCAGGGATCTGAGGATCAAGAAGCGAGGATCAAGAAGTCAGGGGTCCAAGGATCAAGAAGCCAGGAGTCAAGAAGCCAAGGGCCCGAGGGTCAGGAAGCAAGGAGTCACAAAGCCAGGGTTCCAAGGATCAAGAAGTCAGGAGTCTGAGGATCAAGCAGCAAGGTGTCAAGAAGCCGAGGTCCAAGGATCAGGAAGCAAGAAGCCAAACGCAGCAAGGCAGGAAGCGTGTTGCTGTGGCAAAGAGCCGAAGGGAAATGCTGACCTTATATCCCTTCCCAGCTCTTGCCACTAGGTGCTGTGAGTTACCAATTGGCCTCACCTGTGAGGCCACGGCTTGCCTCTTCAGAACAAACTTAGGAAGGCCCCAGTCCTGCCAAGTCCTATTGGTCACAGCGCCTGGCTCCTGCACGCACACCTGACATGTGCCAAGGATATTTCTCCACTGGGTGAGTCAAGTGATTTAAGTGCTTGAGGGCACTTGAACCCTTCTGGCCAGAAACAAGGAAGCTAGATTAAATGTTCCCTCCCCAGGCTCCCTCAGCATGTGAGAAGAAATGGACTCCTCCCTTCCTCTGGAGCTACAAAAGCATCCTCTAGCTACAGTTTCTATCTGAATTTCCAACCAGTGACTTATTTGCTCATTTGTTAGACTCTGTGTTTTTTTATCTGAATGATGTGCTCCCAGCAGTTGTGTTTAATGCTTATTGTGTCTTAGTGACATCTCTGGGGCCTGCCCCATGACACCAGCAGGGCCTGCCCTTAGCTCTCAGGTTGGGGCACTGGGATCTCAGGGTCTGGGATGCTCCTGACCTGGCAACTCCAAGCACAAATGTTCATCCATGTGCAATAAAAAGGACCCATAGGGTTCTTCAGCAGCCAGCATGACCAGTCTGAGAGCAGTCATGCCTGGCAAATATACTTTGTTCCCAGACTGATCCAGTAAAAGTCCTTTTCACATTGAAAAAGGCAATATTCATCCCAGAAAATTGACATGACAACATCACAAGGACACTTTTATGGCAGATTGTTTTAGAATGGAGAGTGAGGAACCTGAGACCTTGGGACCAAATGCGGCCCTCCAGGCCACTCTAACTGGCCCCTAGGACTTTCCCAGGCCATACCCCTCACTGGCCTGCTCAGCACCCTTCTTTGCTGCTTTTTCCTGGCAGGAACATGCCTTGCATAATGCTTCTTGTTTGCTTGGATGGGACATGGAGATGGATGTGTGCAAACTGCTGAAGTTTGCCTGGCTGGGATGGAGCCTAATGTGGAAAGGTCACACCTGTTGCTCCACTGTCTTTCACTCTGGTCACGCTCAATACTGGAAGGTGACCCCTAGATGGTTGTCTGGGACAGGTTCTCCACCTCTGTTTTAGAAGTATCAACAACACTGTTTTCATGATGTGTGCCTTGGCTGCTTTGTTCAGATTTGTTTCAAGTTCAACTTCTTTTCTGTGTATTTTGCTTTGTTGATCTGCACATTTCATGCCTATACGGTCGAGACACTGGGTTGTTGTGTGTGCAGAATGAGGCCCACTCGCACAACGGGGCATCCCTCCACGCTCTCCCCTTCTTGCACCTCTAGAGGGTTAGGGAAACTCCTAGAACTGTCAGGGAGTGAGCATAGGAGGAATGGTGGAGACTGCCTCCCCAGGAGGAAGAAAAGGAAGACAGTATAGATACAATAATACAATCTCAATAATAAAGTTACAAGATAATAACAAGGAAGTCACGCATGGGTGGAGGGAAGACACAGGGCAAGAAATAAGAAATGGATAAATGTTGGTAAATAATGAAATGTGAAAATGTGAATTTACAAATATAATGTATATGTATCATTATGTAAAGATTTCATATATGTATTGCAACATTAATAATAAATTACAACAGGAGTTTGAGGGAGGTCGCAGCTCAGAGGCAGATGAGGGGGGAACCTGGGAAATCATGGGAGAGTTGGAACAACACCCAGCTGACATGTTGTCATTAAAAAGAATTCCAGACCCTCCATCTCCCAGAACCCGGCGAGCCTTAAAAGTAGGAGAGCAAAGAGCTGAAAGACAGAGGGCACATAGCAGCACCCGCAGAGGAGACAATGAGAATGATGAATGAGGAAGTGGGAAAGATGGGGGTGGAGATTCACTCGGGACAATGCCATTATCCAATAGACTGGGTTCTGTAGCCTCTCTCTGTAAAGACTGAAATAAAAAAGGACGGTAAGGAAATTTCCCTTGTCTTTATACTTTCCTGGGCAACCAGCTGGGAGCTGCTGACAGCATCCTGACAAGAACAGGTTTAGAGGGTGCGCTGTAAGAGGAAAGACCCATTGTGTGAGCAGATCTCATTCCCTGCATGCATACCACTAAATGGAAATAGCGACACTGTGCTGCTTAAAAGCACTGTGAGAGAAGCTTAAAATTGTCATGTTGCCTGACTTATGGACTTTAAAGCAATCAAGGCAAGCATCAGAGTGGCAAAATTTCAAGTGCCTTGGACACATTATGCTTTTTCTTTCCATGGGACAAGGTCGACTGTATCCAAATCCTAACTGCTGATGGTTTCCCCCCCACCTCCCACAATGGTGCTGGGACTGTTTCGCTGTACAATCAGCAGCAGGAGAATGTTGTTGTGCTCCTATCCTCTTAGGGAGTTCGCAGGGGTATCTGGATGGCCACTGCAGGGAAGCAGGATGGGAGGCAAGAGAGGCAAAGGGTGGGGAAATTCAGCCCTCCTCCAAGCTTCTCTACCCAGCCCCCAGGATTCTCTGCCAAGCCACACCTCTTCTCCCATGGCCACCCTCTCACCAGCCCTGCTTCACAGACTCTTTGAGTATATCTGCCTGGCTGGAATATGCCCTGGCACTCTGACAATGCCTTTTGCTTGCCTGGATAGAAGCTGGGAAATGGGGTGTGGAGCACAGGTAGAAAACAGTGTGTTGCACAAAAGCAAAATGTACATTTGTTGTTCTGTCCACTCTTGCCTCTGGCCCCACCCACCACTGGCATGTTGCCCATAAAGGAAATGTGGTCCTTGGACTGAAAAAGATTCCCCAACCCTAAGAGAGACCATTTGTTTGATCCAGCTGCGCTCTTCTCACCTTCCTAACCAAAGCAGGGAGCTGGACCCAAGGGTCCTGCTGAAATACAGCAGACCAAAGGAGCTGTTCTTTTGAACAGGCAAGGGAAAGAAGACCCTGGTCTATTTATAGACCATGTCTGACCAATCAAGAGGCTCCATCCTGTGCCCCAAAAATGTCTCTGAGACCTGTGCACATGCAGCCCTCAGTAGCTAATGGGGCTAAGTTGCAGCTATAGGTGAATGTTGTTTTGGATTATGATAAACTCCCCTTTTTTGGGTTGTGATAAGATCAGCTCCGTATTTAAGGATTTGCCAAAGGGAGGAGAGGAGAGGGACTCTTTAATCCATCAAATAGACACAAGAGAGCAACCAAATAATGGAAAATGGTGGGTTCTTTGTCAGTCCTTCACACAAAACCCAAGCCAAGAAAGAATACCCTTCAGAGCTAATGTACAGAATGGACTCTCTTATCTACATATAGCTTAGCTTATTCTGACTCAGTTGTGGAGCCTATTGGACAATCACCCAGAAGATCCCATGACTCCTACTCCCACCGCTCACAACGGGCACAATATTGAAGAATGGCTGGGATGGGTGCACCCATTTCTCAGCAGCGTAGCTCTGCTGGCAGTGGGAAGCAGAAGCAGGTCATGTTCTAGAAGCCCAGTTGCTGTGACGTCACAGGAAACCCGTCAGATTCCAGAAGCACTTGCCCCTTGGGAACGTCTGCCTCCAATTGCAGAGGGACCCAAGTGATTCTCTCACTCACGCAGGGCTTGTTCAGTAAGTGGCTTTCTGGAAGGGTGGGAGAAGAGCCAGGCTGGGTGTGGAGTCATGATGTGTAGGCCTCAGCCACAGCTTTGGGATGGACATGTGTTCTCATGGGATAAACAGAGTGGAACAGGTGCATGAGGCTCGATTCTTGAGTTCTAGCTGGTCTACAAGGGAAGTGGGGACTCGTGTTTTCATTTGCATGTCTCTGATGGGCTGGAATGTATATTTGTGGAGGGGTTCTCTTTCAAATCCTACAAGGAAAGTTGATTCTGCTACAAACTCTTAGTCTAGGGTTACTAGACATCCCCATTTCCTGGGGACAGTCCCCAGATTTACAGATCAGTCCCCATACAAAATCCATTGAAGTTGAAATATGTCCCTGGATTCATTGAAAAAAATCTGGTAACCTTATCTTAGTCAGCTGAGGCACACTTACTGTGTGTAGAGGGGGAGCAGACAATCTTTACTTTAGGAATACTCTTGAAAGATAGCCATCTGGGCATAGTCGAAGGACTGGAGTGCTTCTGTGCCAGAGAGTTTTCTTCACTGATCTTACATTTGTATCCAGCTTTTCTTTCAACATGGAACCCAAGGTTCTCCGATGGTTCCCCATCCAGACAGTGACCAAACACAGACCTACTTAGCTTAGCCGGGTGCTGAGTCTTATCCTGTGCGTTAAGACCACATATCCTGGGACCAACATTTTGTTGCCTTTCACAAAGTTAGTCAACACTACGGCCAAGACAGGGAGTGTGGCTAAGACAAAGCCTACAAGCTCACTCTTCTGGGATGGTCCTACCGATGATGCTGGACTACAGCTCCCATTGTTCTTGATGCTGGCTGGAGCTGATGGGAGTTGGAGTCAAGTTGCATCTGGAGGACCACAGTTCCCCATGTAAAGAGGAAGGATCAGATAGAAACATAATCATACATGTAGTCTTCGACATCCAAAAAGTTTTAAACATTCATTTCCAGAAGTGTGAGCTGATGAATTGTTTTGTCTGAGGACTCAAGTATTGCACGGTCTGAATGAGGTCTGGTGATGTGCATGGAAGTGTCCACACACCAGGAATAAGTGGTGAGCTTTCTCCCCATTCCTCAAATGTAAGGACAAATCACAGTGGCCTATTCGCTTGCTGACTGAACCCTTTCACCACAAGGGGCCTCATGGTGGTTTTCTCTTTCTCCATAGGCTGCCTTGGAGTCCCATGCCCCACCTGTCGTTCCCCGGGGATCATGTCCTTCCCAACACTTTTTTTAGGGAAGAAGCTTCTTTTGGTGCTGCCTCTCCTCATGTGCTTTACATCCAGAGTTGGGGGAAAGATCTTCGGACGCTGTGAACTGGCCCACTTATTGAAGGTGTCTGGCTTGGAAGGTTACCGTGGATACAGTCTAGCTGACTGTGAGTGCTTCTCTCCATCTTTTCCCTCCGTCCCTCTCACCTGAACTGAGGTCAGCCCTCATGTATGGGGAGCAGGATCCCCTGGATCTCCTGTTCAGGACCTGGGTATTGGGGTGGGGTGGCTGTAATAATCAGGGCTGCATATTCTACAGCAGAGCTTTCCAAACTTTTCCTGTTGGTGGCACACTTTTTAGACATGCATCATTTTGTGACACAGTAATTCAGTGGGATGCGGGTGGAGCTGTGGGTTAAACCACAGAGCCTAGGGCTTGCCGATCAGAAGGTTGGCGGTTTGAATCCCTGCGACGGGGTGAGCTCCCGTTGCTCAGTCCCTGCTCCTGACAACCTAGCAGTTCAAAAGCACATCAAAGTGCAAGTAGATAAATAGGTACCGCTCTGGCGGGAAGGTAAACTGTGTTTCCATGCACTGCTCTGGTTCGCCAGAAGCAGCTTAGTCATGCTGGCCACATGACCCGGAAGCTGTACGCCGGCTCCCTCAGCCAATAAAGCAAGATGAGCGCTGCAACCCTATAGTCAGCCACGACTGGACTTAATGGTCAGGGGTCCCTTTACCTTTGCTAATTCAGTTTTACTAGCAAACCAGAAGTTAAACTGACCCCTTTCCAGTCCCAGGAGGAGCACAGGAAGCGTTCATGCAACAGACCTACACACTGTAGATGACACACTAATGTGTCACAATGCACAGTTTGGAAAGCTCTGTTCTACAAGCATGTGCAAGGGCAGTAAAGAAAAAAGTTGCATGAAATTTAGTGGTGAGAATATGTGAGCTTTAATCCCAAAAAGAAAATGGCGTGCTTCCAGCCCTCACGACTGTGAAGAGAAAGACTTGGAAATGTATGTTTAGTTATTTATTATTTATATAGTATGACAATTTATCTACTGCTTAATTGCAGTCATCCGTCCCTAAGCGGTGTACGGGAAACTGAAGGCAGTGAAAATGAACATTGGTTCAAATTATAAAATCAGAATTCAGTTAAAATGACTGCTGGCGTAGCAATTTTCAACAGGCTCTGGGAGTTCAAAAGGGAGGGAGCCTGTCTGACCTCATCTGGAAAGCGGTTGCATAAAATTGGGCCTGAAGTCAGCCTGGACAGCTCAATTGCTTAGAGCACGGTGCTGATAACACCAAGGTTGCAGGTTCGATCCTCATGTGGGACAGCTGCTTATTCACTTGGACTTAATAATAATCAAAATTGGGCCTGAAATGCTGAACAGACTCTGCCTGGGAAATTTAAGCTGTGCATTTTAGCCGGGGGATGGGGTGGGGAGCATAGCTGTCAACTTTTCCCTTTTCTTGTGAGGAATCCTATTCGGAATAAGGGGGTTTCCCTTTTTTAAAAAAGGGAAACGTTAACAGCTATGGTGGGGAGACTGCTACCAGTGTCTCCCCTGGAAACCTCAGGGCTTGGGCAGGATATAAAGATTCAAGCAGTTCATGAGGTATCCTGGGCCCATGTTGTTAAGAGCCTTGTAAATTGAGGCAAACACCTTGAGCCTGGCCCAGGTGTGGGCAGCCAGTGCAAGCTTTCGAGCACTCAGGTTATGTGCTGGTGTTGCTCTGTTCCCGTCAGCAGTCTAGCTGCAGCCTTTTGCACCAGCGGCAGCCTGCAGGCCAGGCCCAAGCGTAGCCTTGCATGGAGCACATTGCAATATCTGAGCCACCTTGCTGCATGTGTGCCCTGCCTAGCTCCTTGTCCCTCCCGCATGACTGACAGAAGCAAATAAATTATGCAAAACAAGGACCTATATGTAAATATGCTTAATTTGCATAATTTATACAGGTGGCCCAAACCCCAGCATTTCCTGGAGCAGAATTTGTGTTAATCTTGGCGCAGAATTCCTGGATCCTTCTCCCTCTCCACCTTATAGGGGTCTGCTTGGCCTTCTATGAGAGCCACTTCGACACGGCAATTGTGGACCACGAAGCTGACGGCAGCACCAGCAATGGCATCTTCCAGATCAACAGCCACCTTTGGTGTGAAGATTACAAACACTTCCAGCCGAACTTCTGCAAAATGCATTGCAGCGGTGAGCTCTGAAGTGGGTTGGCTTCAGTTCTACATCCTGGCATTAGAGGGCGCTGCTCAGCAGCCATATGGGACCAGGTTGCAGCAGAGTTCCCTGCAGGGACTGCAGCATCTGCTGCCGCCTTTGCTTGTAAAGTCCACTCAGTGGAGCCTGCATCCTGCATTTCTGCGTGAGCCACTGATCTTGGACACACACCTTCTGATTGGAAGAGGGCAAGTACAGGGACCTAGGGAGAGAGACACTGGCAGCTTCCTCCAAGGTGCTGCAATTGAAAGATCCATGCCCAGACAATGTGGCAACAAGGCAGAATTACCTGTGCCCCGAGCCTGCTTCATCAGAAGCTGGCCAAGCCAGACCTAGGTATCATGCAGAGAAGCAACAGGCAAACATCCATGCAGGTGGGAGATTTGATTCCCTGCCGTCCTCTTATAGAAGGAATAGGGAAGCTATGGACCTTTGGATGTTGTTGGAGAACAACTCCCATCAGCCCCAGCCAGCCTGACCAATGGCCAGGGATGTTGGGAGTTGTAGCCCAGCAAATTATGGAGGGCTGTCCATCTCGTGGCATGTTTATGTCCCCTGGCAGACATTTTGGGGGTTTCTGTACTAGGGGGATGTGCTGGTCTGCAGAGATATTCTCTTTCCAATAGGAAGGCACAAGACTCAGGCTAAGGAGCTGGTTGGAGAGAGGCTCCGGAGGGATGTTGTAACTCATGGGTCACCTCTGCAGGCTTCTTCTCTGCAGAAGGTCACCTCTGCCAGAAGCAGGAGTCTAGGGTGTTGCCTCAGCCCCTCATGCCTTCTTTTCCTCTGTCCCCACAGATCTGCTGACCAGTGACATCAAGGATGACATCGTCTGTGCCATGAGGATAGCACAAGGACCGAGAGGCCTAGGAGCATGGTAAGGGGATCTCTTGGGGGTAGCGGGGTAGAATCTGGTGACCACCACTAGGTCCTGCACTTCTGCTGCATGCTAAGCAAAACAGGAAAATTTGTTAGCAAGGCACCGTGGTGATATCCAGCCTTACTGTTAGTCCCGATCCTCTGGACAACTAGCCATCAGAAGGATCTTGTCTCTTAAGATGGATGGTAAACCAGTGTTGAAAAAATCCAAAGAAATCAAGCAACAGAAATTATTATTAAAGTATAGTGCAGAATTGCAACAATCTTTTTTAAATATAATGCATAGCACTTAGAAACCACAAGCACATACCTGCACAAGGATCTGATGCACAGGATAATTTAAAAAATAATAATGAACAATTGCCTTGCAAAGCCACAAAATGCCCAAATAAAAATCCCTCATTAAGTCTGGTGCACTTTTAAATAACAGAGAGATTTCAAAGTCCACAAAATTCAAATCTCAATGTTAGCTGATCAGGAGTCATTGGGCCTGTTCTTACAAAATCTTATTGAGAGTAACCTCAGCAGACTAGATTTGTTCATTGATTGAACAAATGCAATAACAGCCCCACAGTTCAGGGGTTAGGAAGCTGTGGCCCTACAGATGTTGTAGGGCTGACACTCATCACCCAGTGAACTTTATGTCTGAGTAGAGATTTGGACCCTGGTCTCCCACATCCTAGTCAGGCACCCTGACTATTACACCACACTGGCTGTCCACGGTGGTGGACTCCAACCCCTATCAGACCCCTGCCAGCTACTCCAGTCTAAGGAGTTTATCACAGGCTCATAGGAGACAGAAGCTGCCATACTGAGTCAGATCGTTGGCATGTCTCTCTCAGTTCTGCCTAGACTGACTGGCAGTGGCTGTTCAATGTTTCAGGTGGTCTCTTCCAGCCCTACCTGGAAATGCTCCTGGGGACTGAACCCAGGACCTTCTGCAAAGCAAACCAGATGCTCTACCATGGAGCTACGGCCCATAGAAGAATCATATTGTAAGCCTGACATTATAGATCCCTTGACCATTCAGATTCCAGTGGACCATTATGTCTCTGCAGCTGTGCAGAAGCTAGTTGTCTGGTTATGGTGGCCCTTGCCAGTCTGGTGCCATCCAGATGTATTGGATTACAGTTCCCATGAGCCCCATCTGGGACAGGAATACGACGCAGCGGCTGATGGCAGTTGTAGTCCAAATCATCCGGTTGGTGAAGACGGAGTTATGCTCAGGGCTTGGAAAGTTCATTTTAAAAAGGACTTTGTTCCAGTTCACCCCTCCAGAAAGCAACTAACTCTGTTCCAGTTCAGTTCACAGCTCAGTTCACAATTCATTCACGTGGTTCTCAGCATTCCCCCCCCCCCCCCGTCTTCAGAATTTTAAATTGGTAAAGTATAAAATCTGCTTAAGAAGACTAGGTAAAGGTAAAGGGACCCCTGACCATTAGGTCCAGTCGTGTTCTACTCTGGGGTTGTGCCGCTCATCTTGCTTTATTGGCCGAGGGAGCCGGCGTACAGCTTCCGGGTCATGTGGCCAGCATGACAAAGCCACTTCTGGCAAACCAGAGCAGCGCACGGAAATGCCGTTTACCTTCCCGCCGGAGCAGTACCTATTTATCTACTTGCACTTTGATGTGCTTTCGAACTGCAAGGTTGGCAGGAGCAGGGACTGAGCAATGGGAGCTCACTCCGTCGCAGGGATTCGAACCACCAACCTTCTGATCGGCAAGTCCTAGGCTCTGTGGTTTAACCCACAGCGCCACCTGTGCCCCACTTAAGAAGACTAAGAAACATTTTTTCAAAACCCCACCATCCCCAGTGTAATGTGTAAACTTGTTTCATTTCTTCTTTCCAACAATCATGAGCTTTAATCTTAAACTGCAGCATACCCTCTAACATTTCTCCAATGAAAATAGGGACGTCTCATTCCATAAGGATAATTTTACTATTTATACCCCACACATCTTACTTACTTGGGTTGCCCCAGCCACTCTGAGCAGATTCCAACATATATAAAAACATGAGAAAAGATTAAACCTTAATTAAAAAAAACCCTTCCCTATACAGGATTACATTTAGTTGGCTTCGGGGTTGGATAACTCCATACCCTCCAACATTTCTCCAATGAAAATAGGGACATCCTAAGGAAAAGTAGACGCAGACGCGGGTGGCGCTGTGGGTAAAAGCCTCAGTGCCTAGGGCTTGCCGATCGAAAGGTCGGCGGTTCGAATCCCCGTGGCAGGGTGCGCTCCCGTTGCTCGGTCCCAGCGCCTGCCAACCTAGCAGTTCGAAAGCACCCCCGGGTGCAAGTAGATAAATAGGGACCGCTTTCTAGCGGGAAGGTAAACGGCGTTTCCGTGTGCGGCTCTGGCTCGCCAGAGCAGCGATGTCACGCTGGCCATGTGACCCGGAAGTGTCTCCGGACAGCGCTGGCCCCCGGCCTCTAGAGTGAGATGGGCGCACCAACCCCAGAGTCTGGCAAGACTGGCCCGTACGGGCAGGGGTACCTTTACCTTTTTAAGGAAAAGTAGGGTATTTCAGGATCATATCAGAAACTGGGACAGCTTCTCTAAATCAGGGGTGTCCCTGGAAAATAGGGACACTTGTAGGGTCTGCTGCAGCATCACTTTTCAGATAGCTTAAAATGGTAAATGCAATGGCCACAATCAAACACAGATTGAATTGAATTAAAAATTGTCCTAATTTCCACCATTTAGCTCACCTGGAACTGCTCTCAGGTGTGATCCAGAGGTTTTTGAATTTATTCAGTGCATTAGTTAATTTGAATGAGTTTCTTCCAAGCCCAGGTTATACTCTTCCTGTCTATTTATTTGGGACTTGTACAGCAGAAACTATCCTGTAAATTTACATCCCATATTTATTGAGTTTATCAATGAATTTCTCTTTAATGAGATTCCCTTTCTTTCTCTCACTCAGGATGGGTTGGAGGGAAAATTGCGAAGGCCTTGATTTGTCTGCCTGGTTGAAAGGATGTATTCTGTGAGAGAATAACAAGGACAGAAAGGCGGCTGTGGAAGGGCTGGGCGCCGGATGTGTGGCTTGCGCCCTGGGACTACTGCCTTCCTGGAGCTAAATAGTGCTGCATGAATAAACTCTTTTAAAGCTCTCAGCTGGGCCCTGCAGTGGGGAGAGAGATTGTAACTTGGACAATGAGAACCAAATCTTGTGCTATAAAAATATTTCTTCAGACTCTGTGATTTGAAGTACTGTGTATTGCAGCTCATGTGAGGGGATGCGTTGGGATGTATGATGCCTCAGTTTTCAAACTGTATTCCAAGGTCCCTCAGGACATTATTGGGGCTTCCTCAGTTTAAAGGTCAGCAGTGGCAAACAAGATTCCTGCAAGGACAAGTTGGTTGTTTATTTTGTTAATTAAATTTGTATGCCACTCTATACCCATAGAACTCAGGGTGGTTCTCAACATAAAATTACAATATAAAAAACACAAAATATACAATAAAAATAAGAACAGGAACAAATAAGCCACCTTCCACAGAACATTTGAAAGTCTAAAAACATTTTATGAAGGCGCCAACCAAACCTCCCTGGGGAGAGCATTCCACAAATGGGGAGCCACTGCAGAAAAGGCCCTAGTATACCGCCAGTTTAAACAAGGAACATAGGAGAATTCTTACATTTATTTTTATTTATTCTTACATTTATTTTTATTATTACATACATGTTCTTCTCCCTCTCCATTTTTTCCTTGCAACAACCCTGTGAGGTAGGTTCTGCTAAGAGATGGGCTGTGTACACACCATACATTTTAAGCACATCCTCCACTCCTCACACCCAAAAAAATAATCATGGGAACTGTAATTTCCTTTTCAGACTACAATTCTCAGAACCCTTAACTACAGCTCCCAGGGTTCTTGTGTGTGTTTATGCTGCCAGAGTGACTGGAACAAGGGCTTCATGTCTTGAGTGGGGATTTGAATCCTGGCCTCTTCTGTCCTAGACTGAGACTCTGCCCACTACACCACAACCCAGCCTTCTTCAGTGGTTTGCATCACAAAAAAGTGGTGGCCAGTTGTCCCTGGGGAAGTATCTGTCCAACACAACCACTTAACCCATTGAGGAATCCCTGATAAGCTTCCAAGGAAGGCCCCAGGCTTCTCCATAATGCAGTCTTAGAACCACTGGGCAAGATGCATGCATCAGTTTCACAGGCATATGGCCACTGTTAATGGGGGGGGTTGTTGGATAATTCCCATGATTTGGGTTGTAAAAGGGGCAAATAAGAGAAAACATTACAGAGGCATATACCATCATACAAGGTGTTGAGAAAATAAGAATCTGGAGTCATTTAACAAAGTGATGTGATCATAGCAGAATTGGAAAGGACGCAAGAGTAATCTAGTCCAACCCCTTGCTGTGAAAGGTACCAGCTGGTTGGGAATGAGCTCATGTTCTACTTGTGGGTTTCCTGGGGCCACCTTGAGAACAGGGTGCTGGGCCTTTGGACAGATTTAGCAGCTAGACCTTTACAGAAGTAACCTTTGCATTATGTAAAGGTTGCATAATGGTTAATGTTGGGACTAGGATCTGGGAGAGCAGGGTTCAAATCCCAACTAATCTTCCAGAAAAATAGCTGACTGCATACCCTTGGGGGAAAGCACTGACTGGGTGACCTTGGGCCAGCAACAATCACCTAAGCTACTTACAGGGTTGTTGAGGAAAAAGGAGAGAACCATGTACAGCACCTCCTAGAGTTTCTCAGAAGATAAAGCTGGTATATAAATTCAATAACATAGGGCAGTGGGGAAAATGTCTTTACTGCAGAAATAAGGATTTTGGGGTTCTGAGCCTATTACACAAATATTGCCCATGCTGGCTAACTCCATACCCCTCCAGCTTTATTTTAGTGTCTTTGCCCTCTGCACCTCTCCCAATATGAATGTTGTTTCTACTACCCATTTTCAGGAGCCACTGCAGGGATACACACATTGCGGCTCAATCATTAGATAAAATACAGTATTAAATCCCACAATTGCCTCAATAATTAAATCCCCAATAAGCAAATAGTGAAAATCCATATTTACCAGGAAGATTTAAAAATAGCCTCAGTTTTTAATTACAAGATTGAGAAAATGTCACAGGCTGGTGGTGATCATGTATGTATGTTTGTAAACAGTTATTGGAAATATCTGTTTTATATGGACCTTAAGGTGACCAACCTGGGCAATTTTACACATCTTGAAATAAGATGGGAAGGTTAGAGTGAATGGATGAAGGTCACCTATTTAATTTCATGGTTGGAGGGGGATTTGAACTCTTAGCTGCATAAAACTTGCATGTGTTTTCCCAAAGGTATACGTGGCAGCCGATCCCTGTGATAAAAGGCCCAGCAATACAATTGCAAGATTTATGCATGGGGTTTGAAGAAAACCAATGTCCTCATTGTGGAAGGACAATATTTATGGAAGACTAGATTTATGAATGATGAGTCAAGGCTAGCATATTAGTTATGGTGCAAGGTGGAGTGTATAGAACACCCAAGGGAGGAAAAGCTGTAGAAGTATGGAGGTGTGGAAAAGAATTAAACCAAATAATTATGCAAACATCTAGTTTATGTGCAGAATGCTATTGAGGTTTTACAGTTAATGTGGTTTGACCAAGAGTAGGCTCCCAAGTGTGGCGAGGCCAAGAAATGGGTCTATTGAGCTGGCACCAGGCATGACAAACTATTTGACAAAACATTACAATTCATTAGAGCACAATTTTTATTTAAAAAGACCAGCTTTTAGCAGTTCCATACAGTAGCTTCAATACAGGTGTACAGCAACAATGTTACAAAGAACAAAGTTTAAGGGAAAGATTGCAGGGGAGGGTTGTGGGGTTTTTGAAAGATTAAGAAAGCAAGATGAACTAGGGAATGTATCAAGTTGTGTTTAATTCAGTTCTCCAGACCATTTGCTTTAGTTTAAACAAAACTTATGCAAGCATACATTGTGACATTATGTTATCGGAAAATAGGGAAATGGTGGAACTATGGAAAACACTTGTTGCAAATTCTGACTGGAAACTACCCAAACAATGTAGCACTTACCCCATATTGCCACAACAGTAGAGTGCTAATGTTTGAGCAGTCTCTGGCCAGAGATTAGTCCTTTTTTTAGTGCAGGACCCCCTAGAAGCCACTTCATCAAGGAGCACTTATGAGTACAGGCTACAGAAGTGCTCAGAGGTGAAGTAGCCTATGAGGAGGAGACAGGAGTCACAGGGAAGACTTGCAAAAAGAGGATAACAGACACACAAAAAGCTGAATATACTGATGGACAAGGTCTCTGAAGAGTGAACTAGAGCCAGAACCTCACCCAAACAATGAAGCACTTTCCTGGTCAAATGCAACAGAAAGTGCCAGTGCCTGGGCAAGGTTCAGTAAGGGTTGGCTCAAAGATCATCCTGCTAGGATACATGGAAGATAAATAATCCTCGTCTGGTCAAAGAAGGTTTGACTTGGTTCCAGGTGATGAGGAAGTGCAGGCTTTGCTTGTATTCCCTGTAAAATACCAAGAAAAACAGTGTTAAAGATCTGGAAGGCAGGAAGGGACTCCTCACATCTCAAAAATCATAAGATTTAAGATTAGGGAAAGATTGATACATAGCTACAGAAGAAGAAATCGTTGTTAAAAGCTGCTGCTCCCTGACAGAATTATCGTGGGGGCTTGTAGCTCAGTCAGGCCTGAACTCCACACAAACAATATAGCACTTAATTGACTCTGAATATAAACAAGAAAGTGCCACTGTCTGCGTAGAGTTCAGAAGGCCCCAAGTTTCCAGATCTGTGCGAATGGGTAAAGTTCAGCCCTTCATAAAAATTGCTCGCTCGCGATGAACTCCTCTTTGCGGTCGCGATGGGGTGTGCAAACAGCTGATCCGGGTTTAAACTCTGCACTCAAAACAGCAGATACTGAACAGCACGGGAAAATGTACCTTGACCTATGAAGAACACAAGAATAACCCCACGCTGCTCAAAACACGTGAAATGCTAAAAGCATTAAAAATAAACAAGAGATTTGCACTGGGTTGACAAAAGCGGAGCGAAACTGGCTAATCCGATTGCTGCCGCTAGAGGCGCCACCAACAGTTCAACCACCACCCTGGTAGTTTTAATGGACGGCAGCCAGAGCAGTGTACCTGGTTGGGCATTTGACCAAGTCAAAGAAATTTTAAGCGAAAACCTGACCAAGACGTTGCCAATATAATGAAGCACTTTCTCAGTTTTAAAATCACAAGGCAGTGCTATCGTATTGGCGGCGTCCAGGCAGCGGAGAAAGCGTGCTTGAATCCAGCCCTCGTGGCCCCAGGATGCTGTCCCGACCCCAGACCCCCCCCCAAAACCCCGCGAAATGCCACACGAGATCCTTCACCCCAGCTGCAGAAAGGATGCCAGACCAACACCAAAGAAAAGGAGACCCAACTTCCTCCTCCCGTCTACCGGATCCCCACAACTCAAAACTTCCAGTTTTTGACCATCTCAAACACGTGGCCTCGATTGTGGGAAATTACGTATTAAGTTGCCAGTCTTCTGGGAAGACAAGACTCTTTCAAAGCTTCCCCAAACCAAATAAATACGCCTCCCTATGCTCCATACCAACCCCCCCACCCAATTATCCCCTCCCTCATATTTGCCAACAGAAAACATTCAGGGTGGGTAGAGATTTTTGCTAATACAACCAGTTAAGAAACGACTATTCCCCCTCCAAGTGTCATTGCGCGGTTTAAAGCCCCCCAGCTCCTACAAGGTACAAATTTCTGCATCCCACCTCCCGGAAACCGCAAAAATATACTTTTGAAGGTAAAAGAGACCAACCTGAAAGGTCTCACGTTCGGGAAACAAAAAAAAAGTCTGGCCCGTCCTGCAAAATTTCCACGAACAGAGCCAAAAGAATCCCAAGAATTTAAACCTCCCGGGCAGATCAAGAGATCTCCCCTTGGCCGTCCCAAGATCCAAAGCATGGTTTGGAGAGGTCTTCCCAAGCCCACCAGCGCCCCGATCTCTTTCCCTCCAATGCTCACCAGCCGTGCCATCTTCCGTGGTGGTCTCTGCTCCTGGGGTCCAGAGATGTGCTGTCCCAGTCGAGGGGCGCCCTTTATAAAGCCTGCAGCTTCGAGGGTGCCATTGGCTCGCCACTTCCCTCCATTGGCTATCTTCCTCCAATCAAGTTCAAGAGCTGGGGTCCCCTTCCCCTCCCACCTTTCCCTGACCAAGCCCTTGCCTGGTGAATGGATCAAGGAATGGGTGGGGTAGAGAGGTGAAACAATCAAGGGGGTGATGGAGGGCAGATAGCGCAATGGAGACAATGGGCCAAGCCATCACCCCCACACCCAGGAAGGTGGGTAAGAGAGGAGAGCCTCAGGCATGCAGATTCCCGCCCATCCCATTCCAATGGGCCAGCCTTTCCTTAAGCCCCGGGGAATGAGAAGAGTCCCTTTGTTTTAAAGAAGTTGAGGTGATCATCATGCTAAAGCCAATTATTTTGAATCAATTGAAAATGCCCAAGTATTGGGAGGAAAGAGGGAAGTTGGAAAGAAAACCTACAGGCTTGTATGATCTATTCACGCTGGAGGGCTCATCCATTTTATTCCTTCCATTTTAACCTTCCAAAACCATTTTCCTCCCTCCCTCCCTACTTTAGATTCTTATGTGCACACTTTAATTAATTTTGTTAAGAGATTTTTGTCCCACTCTACACACATGTTTTTCTTCTCAGGGTTGGTTAACAAACATGTAAAACCAAAAATGGAATCCGTTTTTAAAAGCCAAATAATATTGCAGGCTTCACATAATCAACAGATTTCTCAGGATAAATAACAATGTATATATGTGTTATATATATGTATATATGGTTTTATAAGGCCAACCATCTATAGACTTCACACGATGACTAGCAACATATATAATATTTATGCATGTATAGCTTCAATCACTATCTGCTTCATGCAACTGATGATATAGGCCCTTAGCTATGAAAGCTGGTGCCAGATTTTAATTTCATTTGTAACATGTTTTAATTTGTAACATGTCAGAGTATAACAATTTAGGGTTTGGCACAGGAGCCAATTTTATGAGGTTACCCTGGGAGCTGTATAGCATCAGGATTTAAGCCTAGTCCTAGCCCAACATGTTGGCAGCAGCACTAAAAACCAGCATGGTCTGAGCAAGGAAATCTCAAAATCTCCAGCCGAAAATTTCCCTCTGACATGGACACAACAAGTGGTCTTAGCCAGCTCCAGCCCCCCAATTTCTTAGCCTCAATCCCACATCTTCTCTTCAAGGACAATCAAATTGATCTTGCTTACAGTTAATAAGGTAGGGAGCACACTGAACAGTCAAAATTGCAATTTAATAATAACCCAGAATTATTATTAACTGGCCCCAGAGCAATTCATCACTGAAGCTGGCCACAGTTATCCCTGCTGTCTCAGGAAGACTAGATGTGCTCAGTGCAGCATCCATGACTTCCCCCTCCCCATTTTACTTTCACAACATCCCTGTGAGGTAGGTTAGGCTGAGAGATAGTGGGTATCCCCTGGTCACCCTGGTAACTTCATGTCAGAGTGGGGATTTGAACCCAACTCTCCCCAGTATTAATCTACCATTCTCACTGCTACACCCCACCCCACAATTATTATTTTATTTTAAAAAATGTTTTGTATTTTTAAATACAAGCATACCTACTCACCATGAAGTTGTGACACACTTTTTTACAACAACGACAAAAAAAGAAGTGCTGGGACTGCATACTCTTGAGTACCCCCTGAAAAAAGCTCTGTGCATACCAATTTGAAATGTAAGATTCTGAGAATTTTAGCATGCATACTAAATTTTTGTGAAGCATTTCCTTCCCAATCTGTTTTAAGTAAGTTAAATAGTTGATTTTGAGGTGTGTGTGTACAGGGTGCAATGTCGTTCACCATAAAAGCATAAACAGGTATATTTTGCACTTCCTCAGAAGAAAACAGAGCGTCTTAAAATCAAAAATATGTTGGTAATTAATGCTGACCTAATTTGACGGGTATAAAGGCCACAATACAATGATTCTGAATAACTTCCAGCAGTCTAAAATGCTCAGTCTTATTATTGTTGATGTCCCTAGTCAATTTCTATTGGCACAATCTTGTATAAATGTCTACTCTGTCAGAAATAAGTCACATTGAGTTAAATGAGACTTGCTTCCAGGAACCTGAGTATAGGATTGCAGCAAAGAAGAAAAAAGAAGAAAAGAGAGGAAAAAAGATTGAAAACCTATACAGTATTAGTCTACTGCTGGTAATTATCCCTGGAAATTAGTGACCCCTACACTATTATTTATTGCTTTGGCAGATTTAGCTGCTTCTGAGTAATCCAGTAATCTCTGAGTATCCTTTGGAAATCAGCATTAGAGTGATAATGGAAGATCAAGGGTTCAGAATTAATTCCCTAAACCAGGAATATTTGGGTAGATTGCCTTCTTCATAGTCCCTTACACATTAACAGCATGTCTTTTAATTCTAAGGGACGGGGGGGGGGAAGCAAGTATTTCTTATTTATTTAAGAAGATTTATATCCTATGCTTCCATTGTTAAAAATAAATATTCAGAGTGTCCCATAACATATTAAAAAATATCCCCAAAGGCATCTAGGTGTTTTGATGTACGTTGAGTGTTTTTCACAGCGGCATCTAAAATATTGAATTGATCAGATGGCCAAATGCAGAGGTAGTAATAAATGCATTTTTTAAAAATTAAGTTTCTATAGTAAATACAGGCTTATGTAGGCCATTTATTCTTGCTCTTTCCTTATGTTTGTTATTTGCAAGATATAAATGGAAATCTATAAAACTGCTTAAGCAAATGGGGGAAAACAGCAAAATTGGTGAGGCTAACAAATCTCTCTCTCACACCAACACAGAAACGTGAAATAAAGCAAAACAGGGAAAAGGAAAAAGAAATACTCATCGAGGGGGGAATTTGAGTAATCTTATAATGCATTTTAAGTTAATGGTTTTTAAGCATAACTTTGGGCCACAGTATTTGCTATAGAAATCTCTGTTGATTGAACTCTATGGGACTTTTATAAGGAATTCTTTAGAAAATCATCCTTCATAAACACACACAGAGATATACACACCCTTTCCATTAAATCCATAGCAACAAAAGAAGATGTGCTAATTGGGGACAAATCTGGCTGAAAACAGGAGTTTTGTTTTATTTTATTTTAGTCATCAGGAATCTTGCTCCAGAACTGAAGTGGTTAACAGTGAAGGTGGGGTGGGTGGGGGTGGAATCCTGGCCACCAGGATCAAGCTTCCCATTCTACTGTCTGGTGATGGCTTACAGCAAGGGCTGGGGGGGGGGGGTTGAAGATTCCTGCATATCAATAGTTTTTGGGAAGAGCCTTCAGAGGAGGGCAGAGCAGGAAATCTTTGGCCCATAGGGGGTTGGGGTGGGGGAGGATATCTCTGCATTTGAATGAAAGTTCAATAGACAGAGAGGCTTTGTGATGGGAAGATTAAGTGTCCTGCCACCAACTATCTCAACACCCCCCACCCATCATAAGCATCTTCCTGGAACTGTTTCAGAAGCCTGGAGCCAAGGTTGACTTGCAAAGACACTCCATAATCAACTTCCAATTGATAGGGAAATGAACCTAAGGCCAAAGAGAAGTTCTCCAGGTCTGCTCCTTTCCAAGAGTTTCTGTTGCTACCTTCTCTAGAAGCCAAAAACCCTCCTTTCCAGCTTCCTTAGGCCAAACTTCTGATCCGCCAGATCATGCCTAGTGGCTTCCTGGAGTCTTTCCATATAGACTGTAGGTTTCTATTTTTCTTATGTCAACATGGGGGACCCATGGACCTCTGGCTACCGTTCGACTCCCATCAGCCCCAGCCAGAATGGCCAATGGTCAGGGATGATGGGAGCTGAAGCCCAACAACACCTGGAGGGCCACAGGTTCCCCAATCCCTGGTCTATAGCTTGGTAAGTGTGCCATTGCAGACATAGTCCAAATAGTGTTGTGATGGGGAACATGTGGCCCTGCTGGTTTGTTGGACTACAGCTTCCATCATCCTTGATCGCCATCCATGCATGGTGGGAACTGGAGCCAAACATCTGAAGGGCCACAAGTTCTCTGCCCCAACATGGTGCATATTAGAATAGTTTACAGTTATTTCCCAAATACTCCACAAAGTTTTCCCATTCCTCTTTATATACTCGAACCTCTTGTTTTCTTATTTTACTAGTTAAACCTGCTAACTCTGTGTATTCTATCATTTTTAATTCCCCAGAATAGCTGTTCAAGCATGTTCAAGCTCACCTCCTGCAGTACAGGCAGGAGGTTAATCTCAGATAATTGATGCTTTGCCAAGCCTAATGTCAAGATGGTTCTCATCATGTTTTCATGGGCAACCATGGTTGATCTCTGACAGGCATGTCCAAAGTCTGTTTCGGGGGTGTAATCCGGGCCACCGGTCGTTTTAATCCATCCCCTGTGGCAGTTTATTTCCTTGGGTAAAATCCTAAAAGAAGAACTTTGAGGTAAAATCCTAAAAAAGCTCAACAACTTCAACCCTAAAAAAGGTCAATAACTATGGTTGGCCCTCACAGCCCTTCACTTCATCAAATCTGGCCCTCTTTGAAAAAAGTTTGGACACATCATGAGATTGCATGGGTGGCTGAAACCAAAAATGTTTAATGCTTCACTGTGTTTCCAGCCCTGGAGTGGAAAGCATATATTTAATTGCAAAACCTTCCAAAACTATCACACAGAGAGAGAGAGATGCAGAGGGGGGAAACAGTAAACATGATGTTCAAGAACAGCAGATGGCTTTAAAAGAGTATTGGATGTTGGAATTAGTACTGCTATTTTAGAAAAGGGTATTTACAGAAATATGCAAAATTATGAATCGGGGTGTACAATGCAATCCATGCCTAGGTTTATTGACAATTTTAATAAGTGGCACCCAACAACTACAAATATAGTTTGTATATTTATGGGGAAATTTGCTGTATTAGCCTTCTAGGGGAGATGTGGGAGTGGGGGGAAACCAATTATTTTGATAGTGTTATGTTATTCTTATATCCCTTTTCTGGAAAATTAATAAAATCAGAGAGAGAGAGAGAGAGAGAGAGAGAGAGAGAGAGAGAGAGAGAGAGAGAGAGAATTGGACAAATTCATGGAGGAGAAGGTTATCAATGGCTGCAAGACATGATTACACACTCTGCTTCCACAGTCAGAGGCAGCAATGCCTTGGAATACCAATTGCTGGAAACCTCTGGAGCAGATAGGGCTATTGTACTCTGGTCCTGCTTGCGGGTTTCCCAAGGGATCTGGTTGGCTGCTGTGGAAACAGGATGCTGGAATAGATGGGCCACTGGCCTGATCCAGCATATTCTACACACAAGTTCAGTGGTGGGACCTTTTCATGTTGCCACCAGTGTTTGTCCAAGTTGCTGTGGGTTTGTGAATTGAATTCATTCTGCCCTCAAACTGGAGATTCCCAGATGAGCCCTCCATCCACTCCATTTTAGTTGGATGGATGAAAATCTACCATTCTGACTTAAAGTCACCCATTACTGAGATGGAAGCAATTCCTTCTGGGGTCATTGACTCCTCTCGTCAGATATGCTTCAAGAGAACCAGTGTTGTGTTCTGATTAGAGTGTCAGACAAGGACTCGGGAAACCTGGGTTCACTAGATGGCCACGGGCAAGTCAATGCCTCAGCTTAACCTACCTCACAGGGTTGTTGTGAGGTTTAACAATGGGGTGGGGAGAATCTTACATGTTGCCTTGAGCTCCATGGAGGAAAGATGGGTGGGGAATGTAATCATACACAGGGTTCTCTAGGGGTTGGAAGGTATTGGGTGACCCCTGAGATGTGTGGGAGTGGTGGCTGGAGCAACACAACTTGCTTTTTGAGGTATCAGTTGGAGGTGAAGTGCCCTGCCATCTACATGGTCTTCTCTATTTTATTTAATTCATTCATTGTGTTACATTTATACCCGACATTTGCTCCAAGGTAAAGATAAAAGGTAAAGGACCCCTGGATGGTTAAGTCCACTCAAAGGTGACTATGGGGTTGTGGCGCTCATCTTGCTTTCAGGCTGAGGGAGCCGGCGTTTGTCCGCAGATAGCTTTCCTGGTCATGTGGCCAGAATGTGGCGCAACAGAACACCGTGACGGAAACCAGAGCACACGGAAATGCTGTTTACCTTCCCGCCACAACGGTACCTATTTATCTACTTGCGCTGGCGTGCTTTTGAACTGCTAGGTTGGCAGGAGCTGGGACACAGCAATGGGAGCTCACCCCATCACGGGGATTCGAACCGCTCAAGGTGAGGTAGGTTTAGCTGAGAGACAGTGACTGGGCCAAGGCCACCCAGTGAGAACCATGCCTGAGTGGGGATTTGAACCCAGGTTTCCTAGATCTTAGCCTAACAGTCTTACATACTATACCACACTAGCTCTGAAAACTCAGGAAAACATCAAGCTCTACTGTTTTCCTCCTGCAGGAGTGGAATGCATATTGTTGTCTGGGAGAACTTCATGTGGCATAAGAGTGGGGTGATGATGTTGTCCCAGGAGGTAGAATTTAGAGAGTACAGCTTAGGCATGGGCTAAAAGCATATAAGAACTTAGAAAAAATGGTCATTCTAGATTGGGCCAATGGTCCACCTTGTCCAATATTCTGTTCTCACAGCGGCCAACCAGATCCCACTGGAAGCATGCAAGCAGGACATGGGTGCAACGGTGGTCTCCTGACTGCGAATCCTTGCATACTGAGTTATGTAGCTTCTGATAGTGGAGGCAGAAGACAAAATAGCCATTACTACTACTTAAGTGTGTTATCCTCCATGGAAGCAGGTCCTAAGCAGGTCTGGGCCTGGGCAGGACTCAGAGGGAGACCATCTGGGGGCTTCTCACAGAAGATGGGCATGAAACAAACAGCAGGTAGTTTTTTAATGTTGAGAAATGCTGCTCTTGCCAAAACTCACAATCCTGCAAAATCCATGGTGTCTGGATTTATTTCCACCACATTTGCTCCACATTTGCTTTCTTCTACCATCTGTGACTGGATTAAAGACTTTCTGATAGATCGGACACAAACAGTGAGGATTGGACATGTAACATCTAATTCCTTAAAAATCAGCACTAGCACACCACAGGGATGTGTGCAAAGTCCCTACCTGTATTCATTGTATACATATGATTGTGTATCATCTGATCCGTCTACTGCAATTATTAAGTTTGCAAATGACACCACCATAATGGGTTTAATAACAGGTGGAGACGAATCAGCGTATAGAGGGGAGGTCCAAAAAATATCTACATGGTGCCTAGGGAACAACTTGCACCTTAATATCAGCAAGACAAAGGAGATGGTGTTGGAATTTCAGAGGAAGAGAGGAGAACTAGCCCCGCTGTACATCGGGGAGGGCTGTGTGGAGAGAGTCTCTTCCTTTAGATTCTTAGGACTTTATCCCAGTGAAGACCTTACTTGGAAAATCAATACAACCCAGGTGGTTAAGAAAGCCCACCAGAGACTCCATTTCCTCAGAGTATTGCGAAAGAACGATGTTAATCAACATTTGATGATCTTCTTCCAGCGTTCCACAATAGAAAGTGTCCTTTCATACTGCATCACAGTGTGGTATGCTGGTTTGACATCAACTGATAGGAAGTGCCTACAGAGGGTGGTGAATACAGCACGAGATATTAAGGGCTGTCCGGTGAATCTGCTGGATGAAATAGCGGAAGAACGGTGCCTCAGGAGAGTGAGGAAAATTCTCAGGGATGATTCACACCTTCAGGGATGATTCACACCCTGGCCGGAACTTTCTTGATCTCATGCCCTCAGGCAGAAGATATATAGAAGCATGATTCTTTACCCAACAGGTAAAGAATCCGTGGGCTGTTAGGCTGCTGAATGAAAAGATAACAACAGGGCAACTAACTTTTGGGTTTGGTGGGTGTGCGTCAGTAAACGAGGGGAATTAAGACTAAGAGAGCTGAGTGGGGGGAACTTGTGTAATCTCACTGTATACAAGTTGTACAAGTGACAATAAAATATTTCAATTTCATATACATCTTGGTAGTCCCAACTGTTGGGGGACGGGGGTGTGGAAAGTATCAGATCCCTGATCCCCTTTCACCTGTCCGTTCCTCTGTAGTGCAAGATACAAAGTTTGGGTCAGAAGCCTGGCCAGCCTGTGTCTCTTGTAGGTTTCTCTATCTCCAATAGCCAGGAAATGTATTGGGTTGTATGTGAGTATTCTTACAAAGATGTTGAGAGGCATTGGCCTTGCACTGACAGAGCCACATTATATTCAAACCACCATTTATTTTCACAGTGCTTAGATGCAGTTATCCTCGTCTAGACCCCCTCTTTCCAAAACTCCAGAGATCCATTATTTTGGAAGCCTGGATGGGCAGATTCCCTGGGGATTTCCTGAGCTTTGTGTTGATAGATCATTACTTAAGCTATTGGCCAAGGGCGGCACCTCAAATGCTCCATGGAGTGACTCAGTCCTTATCACTCACCCTTTGTGTAAATGCTATCACCATCTAGGCAAAGATGACTCACACCCAGCCCAAATCCAATCATCTCTGGGCTTTGTTTTCTTCCTCAGCATGTGAAATGACTTCAGCCAACACCAAGAAACACATGACCCCAAATCCAGTCTTTCTTTCTAACCAACTAGCATTTCAATATTTGCTGGGGAAAGCATTTTTATTTTTGTATGTGTGCGTGTTTCTCATTACTGAGCCTCATTGCTGATGCTTATTGGAGATGAAGACCATCCTCAGCAAGGATGTGTCCTTGTGGTCCAAGGTCACTCACTGAGCTTCATGGCTGAGTGGGGAGTTGAACCCACTAGATAACCCCCAAGAGAATGCAGTCCCCAATATTAAAAAAATTCTCTGTTTCTTATACCATACTGGGAAGTTTAAAGGTTTTTAGGTCTCCCCTTTAACTTTTAAGAGGATGGTTGTTACATTAGTAGCTTGGAAAGACAGCACCCAAAATTTTTCAAATTACAGTTGTTGGTGAGAGCAAATGTAAGCTACTGAAATGAGAACTGTGAGTCTGGATTTGAGAGACCTGAATGCCAAACCTGATATCTACCTGGAGATACTGGGGGTTGAACCTGAAATCTTCTACATGCAAGGCAGATCTCCTACCATTGAGCTATGGCCCTTTCCCTGTTGAGAGCTAGTGTAGTGTAGTGTAGTGTAGTGTAGTGTAGTGTAGTGTAGTGTAGTAGATGGAATCTTAGACTAGGACTTGGGAGACCAGGGTTCAAATCCCCACTCAGCCATGAAGCTCACTGGGTGACCTTGGGCCAGTCACTGTTTCTAACCCTAGTCCCTCATAGGGCTGCTGTGAGAATAAGTTGGAGGGGGGAATTATGTATGCTACCTGGAACTGCTTGGAGGAATGGTGGGGTATAAATGAAATAAATACTCAGAATTATATCAGCTGTTAAAAAAGGGCAAAAGAAGGCAATGTGATAAGAAATCGGAAAGTGATAAAGATATGAAAGTCGAAGTTTTATTGTAAAATTTAAAAAAAACAATTGCTATAGTAGTGAGATGTTTATGTGACAGAAGTACATTCCACTTATCATTTGTTTCATCATTCAGATGCATTATGAAACACTGAAGAAATGAAAATGAATGGAACATCTGGAGGGCATCCTGCAGCAACCACTTTCTCTGCTTCTGGGGGAGTTAGTAATAATAATATAACAATAATTTATTATTTATACCCCGCCCATCTGGCTGGGTTTCCCTAGCCACTCTGGGCAGCTTCCAAATGAATATTAAAAACAATACAGCGTCAGACATTAAAAACTTCCCTAAACAGGGCAGTCTTCAGTTGTCTTTTAAAAGTAAAATACAGTCATACCTCAGGTTACAGCCGCTTCAGGTTGCGTTTTTTCAGGTTGTGAACGCTGCGGGTTGTGTGATCCCACACGGATCACATTCGCAACCCGAGCATCCACTGTAGTTGTCTATTACCTTGACATCTGATGGGAGGGCGTTCCACAGGGCAGGCGCCACTACCGAGAAGGCCTTCTGCCTGGTTCCCTGTAACCTCACTTCTCGCAGCGAGGGAACCGCCAGAAGGCCCTCAGAGCTGGACCTCAGTGTCCGGGTTGGATGATGGGGGTGGAGACGCTCCTTCAGGTATACAGGACCAAGGCCATTTAAAGCTTTAAAGGTCAGCACCAAGACTTTGAATTGTGCTTGGAAACATACTGGGAGCCAATGAAGATCTTTCAGGACTGGTGTTATATGGTCTCAGCGGCCACTCCCAGTCACCAGTCTAGCTGCCGCATTCTGGATTAATTGCAGTTTGCGAGTCACCTTCAAAGGTAGCCCCACGTAGAATGAAGTTTAGACATTGTGCAGCCTAACTCCAGGCACACTGACCCAAAAGTAAGACCCTCTGTGATCCATGAGGCTCGCTCCCAAATATGTGAGGACTGAGGTTGCATAGATCAGCCTTTAGCAGTCTGGCACCCTCAGATGCTTTGGGCTGCAACTCATATTAGCCCCAGCCTGAAGGATGGATGGAGGAAGCCAGGTTGGCCTAGGTTGGTGTAGATGGATATTGCTGGGGCCTGTGCAAAAAAACAATCCTTATTCCTTCTTGGGAGAGGGATTTCAGCAACCAGTGACAAGTGCGTGTGTTTGTGTGTGTTGCCTGTATGCAAGGAGGTATTTTCGTTCTCACATCCCTTAATCTGATATGCAGGAATGTGGCCTTCAAGGCTGAAATTCATTTGCAAATTGAGGAAGGGCAGGAAGAAGGCAAGCAAACAGAGACAAAGGACTGAGTTTTGGAGGGGGGAAAGGAGCAATAAAGGGGGCTTGGATCCAGAGCTGTCTGCACCCCAAAGATGAGCCCTCCCCACCAGACCTGCTGCTGGCTGCCCATTCCAGTTCTCTCTGGAAGGAGGGCAAAAAACAACAACCCCACACTTCCCCAAGGGAGTGCGGTGAGGAAAAGCAAAGTCACAGCAATAGCAATGGCTTCTGGGGTTGCTGCAAGGAAACGTCTTGGTAGGGAATGATTTACAGCTGGAGTCTCTGGAGGTTGACTCTGAAGGAAGTCCTCCCCAGTGAGTTCTTTGGGGATAATGCTTGAGGAAGTGTGTGTGAGGTTATTGAAGCCATGGAACAAGTGAGCGACTAGCGCTGGACTTGGCGAGTGTCTTGCCAGCTGGCATTCGTCATGAGCTGGCTTATTATGGCAAGGTTACTGAGAGCAAGTTAGCATCAGTAGACATTAATTCAAATAGATGTCTTTGAATAAATATGGCCAACATTTGCCTTCTTTGCCCACAGTCCTCTCTTAACCACATTTCTCCAGAAGTTTCAGTAGGGATTTGCAGGCATCTCTGGGTACAAACCATACATTTGAAGCACAGCACCCAATGAATTATGGGAAAAGTTACAACATTTTGTGCCTTTTAATTTAGGTAAGGATGGACATTATAAAGGTAAAGGTAAAGGGACCCCTGACCATTAGGTCCAGTCGTGACCAACTCTGGGGTTGTGGCGCTCATCTTGCTTTATTGGCCGAGGGAGCCGACGTACAGCTTCCAGGTCATGTGGCCAGCATGACTAAGCCACTTCTGGCAAACCAGAGCAGCACACGGAAACACCATTTACCTTTCCGCCTGAGCGGTACCTATTTATCTACTTGCACTTTAATGTGCTTACAAGCTGCTAAGTTTGCAGGAGCAGGGACCGAGCAACGGGAGCTCACCCCATCACGGGGATTCGAACCGCCGACCTTCTGATCAGCAAGTCCTAGGCTCTGTGGTTTAACCCACAGTGCCACCCACGTCCCTTATGGACATGATAGAGGTGCTTAAAAATGATGCATGGCACAGGGAAATTGGATAGGCAGTTCTCTCTCCGTCATAAATACTAGAACATGGGGTCAAATAGGGAGAGTTCTGTTTTACTCAGGTCTTGCTTGCAGACTTCCAATAGGCATCTGGTTAGCTCCTGTGAGAACAGGATGCTAGACTAGATGGGCCATTCGCCTGATTCATTTAGCTCTTCTTCTGTTCTTTAGCTCCCAACCTTGGATGCAGAGCCATTACTCAGTTCTGGGGGATCCAGACACTTTTGGTGGCAGTGGAGCTGGTTTTAGGCAGTAGCTAAGCATGTTAGGGACACGGGTGGCGCTGTGGTCTAAACCACAGAGCCTAGGGCTTGCCACTCAGAAGGTTGGTGGTTCGAATCCCCCGACAGGGTGAGCTCCCATTGCTTAGTCCCTGCTCTTGCCAACCTAACAGTTCGAAAGCACGTCAAAGTGCAAGTAGATAAATAGGTACCACTCCAGTGGTAAGGTAAACAGCATTTCTGTGCACTGCTCTGGTTTCACCAGAAGCGGCTTAATCATGCTGGTCACATGACCCAGAAGCTGTCTGCGGACAAATGCCGGCTCCCTCGGCCAGTAAAGCGAGATGAGCGCTGCAACCCCAGAGTCGTCTGCGACTGGACTTAACATTCAGGGGTCCCTTTACCTTTTTAAGCATGTTAGCTTGTATGGTGGGTATGGAGATTCCCCGGGATCGAATCATTCTTCAGCCACAAACTCACTAGATGCATAACCTTGGATATTTCCCAGAGGGAAATGATAGTGACACATGTGTGGGTTTGTTTAAACATTTATGTCACACCTTTCCACCCCTACACTCCATTCCTGAGTGAAGAACCTGGGAAGAAACCACAGCCCTATATATTCCTGCATGCAGTTCTGACACTGTCTCTCAGTTCATCCTACCTCACAGGGCTGTTGTGAGGATAAAATGGGGAGCGGGGGAACCCCGTATGCAGGAGAGATAGAAATGGAATAAATGAATAAATTCTACAAGCTCTTTTGGGCTGTGATGTGCTACTTGTGCTGAGGGACTCCTCCTCCCCTGCTTTTTGAGCTCTTTGTGCTCTCCCTCAATGCCTTCTAGCTAAGCCCCCAGTCCTCCAGTTGACCGTACTTTTCACAAATGTATTAAATTACATTTAGATCCCTTCTTCCCTCCTGGAAGCTCAAGGTGGCATACACAGTTCTCCATCTTCCCACTTTATCCTCACAAGAACCCTGTGAAGGAGGCTGAGTGGCCCAAGGTCAGCTGATTCATAGCTATGTTGGATTTGAACCCGAGTCTAACATTCCTAACACTGCACCACACTTGATTCCCTCTGATCGGATATTACAATGATTGCGAATCAGCCCAGGGAACCACACAGCCAAGCACTTTGTCACTGACAGTGGCAACCAGCCAGGCCCACCAGCCCAGGGAACATGAGTAGAGGCCACCTATAAGCTTGTCCTGCTCAGTGCAGGGAAGGCCAGTAACTGAAGGTGTGGAGCAACACACCTGGGGATGTGGACTTACTTGAGAACTCCTGCCCCTGTCCATGGAAACTGACTCCACATGTTCAGATGAACAGTGAGATGCATCAAATATGGAGAGTCAATACGATGCACCTTACCACCTGTTAGACAGGGAAGAGATGGGTTCAGATTCCTGCTTAGGCCAGGTGTACCAGAGCTGATCACTATCTTTCAGCCTAACCTACCTGGCAGGGTTGTTGTGGTGGAATAAGTGGGGAAACTCTTGAGTATGTTGCCCTCAGTACCTTAGAAGAAATGTGGACACTGCACTGTGCCTTGCATTAACAGGATAACACTGGGCCAAAGGCACACAAGTCAGTTCAGTTATTGAAGCAAAGCAGGTCTAGCACTTATGTTTGCTTTTTGGCAGATGGCATTTAGAGCAGGAGGGGTCCTTGAGATGTTATTGGGTTCCATCTCCCTCATCTTTGGCCATGCTGGCAGGGGCTGATGGGGGTTGGAGTCCAACATGATCTGGAAGACCATAGATCACCCATCCCTGTTTTAGAGGAAGATCAGAGTGTGGAAATACTGTAAGTAAATAAGATTGAGGTATTCATTGCCATATTTTGGGCGACTGCAATTCTGGAAGTATAATGAGAGTTCAGTCAAATATGCTGATCCCTTGGTCAAAAATCAGTGGAAACTTACAGCCCCACTCCCTCTTACATCTCATGTACTGAGAGAATTCAAATATGGGTGAAGTCCCAAAGTGTTCCACAGATGGAAATATATTGAGTCAAATGTCCACATCACGCCAAAAGTAGTTTTCAAGTAATGTTTCAGTCCATACACAAGATAAACTCACAGTGTGACTGGTCAATGTGCTTTCCTTATATAAATGTAGGTTTTACGTACAATTGTCACAGGCTGCTGTTCTTGAACATCATGTTTCCTGTTTTCCCCCCCCCTGCATCTCTCTCTCTCTCTCTCTCTCTCTCTCTCTCTGTGTGTGTGTGTGTGTGTGCTATCTACCAACTGTACATCTTAATACACCTGAGAAAGTGAACTGTTATTCCTCCACAAATCCCGGGTCATAGATCTGTTCAGTCTCTAGGCTGTCACAAGACTCTTAATTTGGCCCCATTAACCACGAAATTTGGGGGTTAATAGTTATTGATCCTTCTGTCTCCCAATGAGACATTCAGCTCAACGGGATCCTTGACTGGGGAGGGGGGAAAGCTACAGTCCCTTCATGGTCCTCTCTCTAGAACTTTGTAAAAACATGTCAAATACCAACCCAAGGAACTCTATGCCACCCAAGGGAGGACCCATCCCACATCATCTAAGAAGGACTGGTTATTTGAGATAGCTCGTGTTGTTGAAGTCGGTTCCATTTCTGGTTCGATGGATGGATGGAGGTTGTGAAAGTCTTCTTGGAGGGGCCCCGGGCAAATCAAGCCTTCATTGTCTCACCCCGCAGCGGGAGTTGGGCTCCTACAGCCATGAATATCAAAGGGCGATGGGAGGGGAAGGAGATGGACCATTGTGCAAGGAAAGGGGAACTGTGAGCCCTGCTTGCTTCTCATTAACATTCAGACTAGATTAGATCAGAAGAGCCAATTAGTTTTGATGGGGGGGGGGAGGAGAAAAGAGGATGCAAGAAGAGCAAGATTCCAACCATACCTTGCCTTCCATCCTGCCATCTCCGCTTCAACCCAGACATGTGTGGCTCCGACGCTGAATTCAATGGAGCTTTTTAAAAATCGAGCCTTACTCCTGAGACACTAACCTTGAGGAAGCCCAGAAGGATAGCTGGGTGGCAGCACCATATCAAATAAGTCTTGTGGAAACACAAAGGGGCTCATAAGCACGGGCTTATTACTATTATTTAAAAAAAATCTTTATTGTTTTAATTATAAAGGAAGTGACATCATTTTAAACATGCAATCAATAAAAACAGATAATAGTCCCCCCTGCAAATACATATAATCCAGACTGTAAGCAGGATTCAAAGAAAAAATACAGTACTGAGAACCTGGAGAGGTATCAGAAAAAGTATCAAAATAAGGCATGAAAAAGTCAAAGAAGAGCTAGGGTCACTGTGCATTCCCTATTGTGACTTATTGTGGTGGACCTAGATTTTAGACTTGCATGATAAAATCAAACTTCGTTTTATCCTATTTTGAAAGAACATGTGTAGCTTTGAGTTTGTGTCTCCGTTTTTCCATATATGCCATGCATTTTACTAATATATCCACGTTGTACCTTCCATGTATTTCCAGAGTTTGGCATCAGTCAGGAACGTTGTGATTAAGAGGCATTCCAGCAAGTCTCATTATCACCTGGAACGTCTTTATTTTGGTTTAAGGAAAATTTCAGCAATGCCAGTTGTGGAGTTCTTTCCACAGGCTGCTTTATAAGCTTTTGTAGGTCATTAAAAATTAGATTCCAAGATGTACAAGCCTGAAGGGAGGACCACGACATCCATACTGAGTCATATTGTCTTCTGGGGTCTGAAAATTAAGTTCTAGTTCAGGAAAGGTTAGGGCACAATAGACCTATTACAGAGCAATTATGCCTATTTTTGCTTACTTAAAAGTAAGTTCCACTAAGTTCACTGAGGCTTACTCACAGGTAAATAGGTATGTGCACACACCTTCCTGGGAGCAAACCCATTGAACTCAATGGGGCTCACTTCTGAATAGACATGTATAAGCTTGCATTAGTCTTCAAGAGACCCCAAGTTTTGCTGCTGTTGTGGGTACAGCAATACATTTATTAAGACCAACAAAATAGATCTATCGCAAACTAATGTGTAAGCTTTTTAATTCCCTATGCTCTTTTTAAGACTAGATTCTGAGTCTGGATTCATAGTTCTGCTGATCTTGAAAGCTTGCACAATTCTATTGGCCCCATTAAAGTTGTTTTTTTTTAACCTACCTGATGGCTCAACATGGTTACTTATGCTTCTCAACCTTAACCTGAAATGAAACTTTTTTGAGCACTTAACAATTCAATCAACTATATTGGGTTTTTATAAAAAAACCCAGACCAAATCTGAATCCTTTTCAACACTTCCTTATCCTTTGTTGATTAACTCCAGATTCACAGATATGATCTAAAGTCTTGTTCCAACTTGTTTAGAGGCTGTTACAGTCATATGAAATGTCTGATAACATTGAAAAAGGCCAATTTCAGTGATGAACTTTGACCAACAACTTTGGGGATAATCTTGGTTCATGGTGGAAAATAGAATTCCAATTAGCCTTTTTAACTGATACTGGAATCTTCTGACACAGTAAGTGATATATTATTATTTACCAGACAGAGTTGGATTTCTCTACAAAAGTTTAGCTTCTGAGGGAATGGCACCAGAAAACTAGGGACATTATACTTAGAAATAAGGCAACAGTAATTTTGTGTAGGTGCCTTGGAAATGTAATTATTTATTCATTTTTAAAATAAATTTCTACACCACCTTTTATAAAATTTCTCACAAGGAAGCGAACAATAATATAAAGTTAACCTTTGACAATAAGGATCTAAACTTTCCAATAAAACACAGAAAATCAGTACAAAAACTTTAGTAAAAACCCACAACTGCAAAGACAAGCTGCCAGGTAAAGATTGCAAAGATAGAGACAAACCCTGCAATAGAAAACAAGCCCACCAATTAAGACCTCCTTCAACGGGGGTGGAGGGGGGGGGGAGAAACCCCTGCAGGGGGCAGAGAGATAAAGTCTTCAGATGTTTCCGGAAAGCTCTGCAGTGTTGTGTGGTCCACCAGAGCAAATTCCACAGCAGAGGGGAGAATGCAATACAATCATTTGTGGCGGGAAATTGGATTTCTTTAGCTGGTGGAATGAAAAAAAATTATATAGGACCACACGAGAGTCATGTATAATGGCAATATTCTAAGACTGCAAACTGGGATCATGGATATCTTGTATCTTGAACACTAACTGCTTGTTCACAAAGGCAATGGTTTGCATTGTTAATTCTACTTTGTGTCATTGTTGAATACTAGTACAGTCATACCTCGGATTGTAGCAGCTTCAGGTTGCAGTTTTTTTTTGGGTTACGGACCGCCGAAACCCAGAACTATCAGAACTGGTTACTTCCAGGTTTCAGTGGTCGCGCATGCGCAGAAGCGCTAAATTGCTCTTTGCTCATGCGCAGAAGCACCGAATCGCAACCCGGATGTGCGCAGATGAGCAGACGCAGGTTGTGAAATCTGCGGGTTGCGAACATGCATCCCACATGGATCACGTTCGCAACCCGAGCGTCCACCGTATTAGTACAGTGGTACCTTGGATGCGGGTGGCGCTGTGGGTAAAACGTCAGCGCCTAGGACTTGTCAATCGTCAGGTTGGTGGTTCGAATCCCCGCGGCGGGGTGCGCTCCCGTTGCTCGGTCCCAGCGCCTGCCAACCTAGCAGTTCGAAAGCACCCCTGGGTGCAAGTAGATAAATAGGGACCGCTTACTAGCGGGAAGGTAAATGGCATTTCCGTGTGCTGCGCTGGCTCACCAGATGCAGCTTGTCACGCTGGCCACGTGACCCGGAAGTGTCTCTGGACAGCGCTGGCCCCCGGCCTCTTAAGTGAGATGGGCGCACAACCCTAGAGTCAGACACAACTGGACAGTACGGGCAGGGGTACCTTTACCTTTTACCTTGGTTTACAACCATAATCTGTTCCGGAGGTCCATTTGTAAACCAAAGAAGACTGTAACCCAAGGCGCGCTTTCGCCAATGGGGCCTCCAGAATTTTTTGTTTGTAATCCCCCCAAAATGGGTTGTAATCCAAAAAAAGCTTGCAAACCGGGACACGCACTTCCGGGTTTGACTTGTTTGTAATCCAAAACGTATGCAAACCAAGGTGCCACTGTACTTCTAAGGGCTGTGGACATTAGCAGGACCAAAACTCTGAAGAGAGCTCCTGATAAGGAAACAGCAGCAGGGATCATCCCTGGATCTCTGGACCTTGACAATGCTCATGCTGTCCAGTCAACTTCCACTTTGGTTCACCCTGAACTCAGAGATAAACTCAGACCTCAGTCTTGGGATTCCATTGTTTCCATGCACACTCAACTTCCATATAGGTCCCTTAATTTATACTGGCCACTGTAGCTCAGTGGTGGAGCACTTGCTTTGCATGTGAAAGGTTCCAGGTTCAATCCCCACCATCTCTAGGTAGGGCTTGGAGAAACATCTGTACCATGCAGTCAGAGCACACGCCTTGTCCCAAAGAGTCTGGATGCTGAGGTTTATTAAGGGTACTGGGAACTGTAGTTTTGTGGGTGGTAAATTACAGTTCCTAAGATTCTTTGGGGAGGAGAAGTCATGTGCTTTAAATGTATGGTGTTGTTCTGAAACCCTGGAGAGCTGCTGTTAGCAATACTGAGCTAGCTGTGCTAGTGTTCTGCTAAGGCAGCTTCCAGGGTTCAAATTCTGACCCTCAGTTTGGGGCCTTGCAGGGTTGGGAGGTGAGGTTGTGTGGTGGGGAGGGGCTTTCCTGCATGAATCAGTCACCTCTGGGGTGCTTGCTCAGTTTTTCCATCCAGCTGTCCTTAACTCCCGGCCAGTTAAGGAGCAGCCAGTGTAGTACAGCGGAGTCAGATCTGAGTTCAAGTCCCTGCTTGGTCATGAAGCTCACTGACTTATGTTGGGCCAGTCACTGCCTCTCAGCCTAAACTACTCCACAGAATTGTTGTGGGGATTAAAAGAAGAGGGGGCGAACCATGTATGCCACCTTGAGCTCCTTGGAGAAAAAAGGTGATATAGAAACGCAACAAACAAACAAACAAACAAACAAACAAACATGTTCTTGCCCACCACTGTCTGTGGAGGAGTTATTGACCTGCCTCTGTCGTCTCTTGACCCTGTGGTGAAATCCCATTCCTCTACATGTTGTCAGCTTTTTCACTACCACTTTACAAAGTTCCTCCCTGTCATCTTTCTGAGGAGATAAAATTCTCTTGAGAACAAGGAGCAGTGACCCAAGATATCTGGTTTCTTCCAGATATCCCCATGTGCTCCAAAAGCAGATTTTCTGTCCAGGAAGGTGGTGATGGGGAAATGTATTTCAGGAAAGACCTAATTTCTTTGAAATTGTGAAAAAAAATGAGATTGAGTTTATTAGTTGCAGGTCAGGAAACAACAACAACAACTTATTATTTCTACCCCACCCATCTGTCTGGGTTTCCCCAGCTACTCTAGGCGGCTTTCAACAGAACATTAAAAACAGACTAAAACTTCAAACATAAAAACAGGGCTGCCTTCAGATGCCTTCTAAAAGTCAGATAGTTGTTTCTATCCTTGGCATCTGATGGGAGGGCATTCCACAGGATGGGTGCCACTACCGAGAAGGCCCTCTGTCTGGTTCCCTGTAACCTCACTTATCACAGTGAGGAAACCACCAGAAGTCCCTCAGTGCTGGACTTCAATGTCCGGGCTGAATGATGGGGATAGAGCCAGACAGTCAATAGCCCTGGTTAACTTTGCATTCCAGTGGGCCACCAGGGCTACCAGGGAATCAGCTGAATGGCCATCAGTGTGGGATAAAACATCCCCTACCACTCTCTGGAATCTATTTGTATCCATTAAGTGGTGGGAGCAGACCATCCAAAGTGGTCCCACCTTCTTGCAGAGGGAAAGGGTCATAGAGAAGTCCAGATGCACCAGGAAGTGATCTGACCATGGCACTTCTTTCGTTTTGCTTTTACTTAGTGTCAGATCACCAACATCCATAGAGGTAAACACCAGGTCCAAGGCATGTCCGCGGCTATGGGTTGGGCCAGACTTATTCAGGGACAGCCCCATGGAGGCCATGCTTTCTACGAAGTCCCGAGCAGCCCCTTGTAAGGTTGCGTCGGCATGTATGTTAAAATCCCCTAGGACAACCAAACTAGGTGTCTCCAGGAGAACATCCGCCTCGACCTGAAGCAGCTCAGACAGGGAATCCTTGGTGCAGTGGGGAGGTCAGTACACCAAAAGGAATCCTATACTGCCCCTATTGTCCAACTTCTAGAACAAGCACTCACAAAACTGGGTCTTTCAGATAGGATGCATGGTACAAGCTAATGAATTCCTAAAAATCACTGCACCCCCCCCACCCGTATGACCTGGGTTGCTGTGTGTAAGAGAAACCTGGCGGACAAGCAGCGGCAAGAACAGGCCCATCTGCTTCATCCAACCAAGTCTCTGTTACACATGCCAGGTCAAGTCCTGCATCCTGAATCAAGTTGTGGATGACAACGGTCTTGTGAATCATTGACCTGGAATTGCACAGCAGCACCTTAAGGTCACTTGGGTCTCCTTTGTTGATTCCAGTATCCTTCCAGTCAAGACCAAACCCGGAGGCAGAGATAGTCTTCAAACAATGACTTGGAGCAGCTCGGGCAGGGAATCCTTGGTGCAACGGGGAGGTCGATACACCAAAAGGAATCCTGTACTGCCCCTATTGCCCAACTTCCAGAACATGCACTCAGAGAACTGGGTCTTCCCAATAGGACGCCTGTGCAAACTAATGACTTCCTAAAAATCACTGCAACCTCCCCTCCCCACCCACAAGGCCTGGGTTGCTGTGCATAAAGAGAAACCTGGTGGACAAGCAGCGGCAAGGACAGGCCCATCTGCTTCATCCAACCAAATCTCTGTTACACATGCCAGGTCAAGTCCTCCATCCATGATCAAGTCATGGATGGCAGTGGTTTTATGAATCATTGACCTCGCATTGCACAGCAGCACCTTCAGGTCATGTGGATATCCTTTGCTGATTCTAGTATCCGTCCAGTCAGGACTAGACCCAGAGGCAGGGATAGTCCTCCGACGACTAAACCTGCCTCCTTGGTAATGACATGGTCTGGTATTAGCGTAACTCCTTGTTTGAAGCTTATTGGGCTTATCATGAGTTGCAGGTTGTTTCAGAATGAGCCACTAGAGAGAGATGTTGCACTCCTGACTGAGGCTGACCGTGGAGCGAGATTTGGGCGATGAAAGAGAACAAGATGCCTACCAGGGTGGATTAGCAGATGAAACTATTGGACTACACACAGATGGTGAGACTAACTGGGAAAATCAGAAACCAGGAGGATCAAAACTTCAACAAAGAATGGGACAAATTTATATTATATTTGAAAGACCATTGTAAACACTTGAACTCTTTAGTAGGCTTTAAATAACTCTTTTAAAATAGATTTTGGACACAATGGAGGACTGTAAACTGGATGGACTTTTAATATGCAGTTAAAATGTTAAGCAAAGAAGCCACAGAGGGGAGGAGGGAAGTCTTGAGATTCGGAAGAATCTTGTGTAAAAATTTTTATTACGGATGAATATGAATGAATTTGTAAAACCAAATAAAGTTTATGAGAGAGAGAGAGAGAGAGAGAGAGAGAGAGAGAGAGAGAGAGAAAGAAAGAAAGAAAGAAAGAAAGAAAGAAAGAAAGAAAGAAAGCCGCTCTCTTTGGTCGCATCTGAAGTGTATCTGAAGAATATCTGAAGGTGTATCTCTGTTGTTTCTTTTAAAATGCATTTGTAATAGCTATAGCAGTGTGTTATCAATGCAGGTCAAGTAATTCATTTTTAAAGTTAAAGGTATTTTTGCTTCTGGACAGGAAAACAATAATCTCAGGTGATCTGAAATATAAGCCCCACCCAACTATGTCCATAGCAGATTTTGAAGGGCTCTGTGAGTACTACTACTACTACTATTATATCCTGTCCTTCCTCCCAGGGTAGCAAACATTAAAAGATTAAATCAGTACAATAAAAACACACACATTTAAAACAATTTAAAACAATCTAAAAATGTTTAGAATATCTAATTTTTTAAAAAAATCAATCACAGACTCTCACAGTTATTAATTTTACTACTGTCATGGCCTGTATATTTCAGCCATCAAATGCCTAGGTGGACAGGAATGTTTTTAAATTTCTTATAAATTTCAATAATGAGGGAGACAGATGCACTTTGCCGGGGAGGGCATTCATGAAACCAGATTTAGGGAATGACCTGCCATGTGTCTTGTGTGCATGACATACTGAGACAGCCCCGTGGTTGTCATGGCACCCATGAGGTCATGAGCCGGCCCAGGCAAGGCAGATCCGACATTGATAGTGAAGTTCTCCAACACTATACTAGAGAGTGCCACTGCCAGCTTTGTGAGGGAGGTTGTTTGGCACCTGAATGATGAATAAACCAACAAGATCCCTGTTCTGCCTCTGCTACCCAGCACCAAGTAAAAACCCTCACATCCAGCTCCCAGCCAGACTTCCCTCCTGTGGAGAACAATGGAATTTCTATGGAAGTTCCTTCCCGTCCCTCTGACATTGACTGGTTCTTCACAGAATATCCAGGTGGGAAAGCTGGGTAAGGTCAGGCCCTTCCAGCTCACCTTATAAGACAGCCTTGATGTCTGTCTACCAACCAATGGTGTCCTTCAAAGATCCATGCTCCTCCGACTCATGCCTGATCTCTCATGTCTCTCACGATGCATCTCTCACAACTGATCATCACAGGTTCCCCTCCTTCCCATCACGGCTTGACATTGTGTGGCTTCCCCAAAGCATGTCTTACTTTCTCCAATGCTCTGTGAAGGGCAGCTTTCATGTCTGCATTCCTCAGGGTGTAAATGAAAGGGTTGAGCATAGGGGTCACCACGGTGTACATGACGGTGGCAATCTTGTCCTTGTCGCCAGAGTAGCTGGAGAGGGGTCGGAAGTAGACTCCGATCGCCGAGCCGTAGAAGAGGGTGACCACAGTCAGGTGAGATGCGCAGGTTTGGAAGGCCTTGCTCCGGCCTTGGGAAGAAGACACCCGGAGCACAGCTCGGAAGATAAAAGCATAGGAGATGAGGATGAGGATGAAGTTCCCTATTATAATGCTGCCACCTTCGTAGAAATTCAGTATCTCATTGAGGTTCTTCTCAGAGCAAGCCATCACCAGCAAAGGCTGGGAGTCACAGAAGAAATGGTGGATGTGGCGAGGGGAACAGAAAGAGAGCCTCGACATCAGCACGGTGTGGAGCAAGGAGTGGAGGTGGGCCAGCAGCCAGGCAATGAACACCATCACATGACACCGCATGGGGCTCATCACCAAGGAATAGTGCAAGGGCTGGCAGATGGCCACAAAGCGGTCAAAGGCCATGGAGCCCAGGAGGAAGTTCTCAGTGATGGCAAAGGCCACAAAGAAGTACATCTGGGCCAGGCAGCCAGCATAGGCAATGTTCTTGTGGCCTGTGTGAAGGTTGCGCAACATCTTGGGGATGGTGGTGGAGGTGAAGCAAACATCCACCAAGGAGAGGTGACTGAGGAAGAAGTACATGGGGGCATGGAGGAGCTGGGCATCGGAGCGGATCAGGAGGATAATCAGCAGGTTCCCCAGCAAGTTCAGCAGGTACAGGGTGAGGAAGAGAGCCAAGAGAAGGCGGTCCTGCTCTTGCCCACTGGACAAACCCAGCAGGATAAAATTGTTGGAATTCTGCCAGGGTCAGAGGAATGTGCCACAGCGTAGGCACCGGCAGATATTCCTGGCGACCTCCCCGCGTCTCCCTCTGCTGATAAACAGGCGAGGTCTCGGCGATTCGTCTCATATGTGTGAGAGGAACACACCGTTCTTGCACTCTCCCCTTTGGTGTCCCCCAGGGAGGGGAAAGAAGCAGACAGAAAACTATTTACATCCTTTATTTTCTGTCTCTCATCTCAGTACAGAGAATTATGTCTGCACCCAACAACAGCAAGAAGAAACTCCTCCCAAGTACATCCAGTACAGGGTCATATGACACACTGAGCTAACATCCGGTGCTCAGTACAGAATGGACTGCCCCTTTGTTCCCATGGCAACAGTCACAAACATCCTGTCTGGCTTTCCAGCCACAAGCAGCTGCTTGAGCCTTTGCTTGCTGCAGCATTGGTGCTTTATGGTAACAAAAATCAGGTTGGCTGGTGTGGTTCTCACTTTCCATGGGTTTGAGCTGGGGAGAGAGAACCACAGAAAAATAAGCTGAAAGCTGGGAGGGGTGCAGGGATAGGTAACTCTGTAGCTCACTTCAGTCCATCCAGCCACCATCATGTAATCCACACTGACTCCCACCCAAGCAAAGGAAGTGCAGCGCATGGCCTGACAGCTGTCCCCAAGTTGACCTCTGGCATCTCCTTTAGTTAAAGAATTTTAGATGGCAGAACTGCCCCATTCCCTGGAGAGGCACTGTCGGACAGGCTAGGCTAGTCATCTTCGATCTTTTCAGACCTTCAAGACCAGTCTGCACCTCAGACCCCATTTTCAATTGTTATATCAGGAGTGGGGAACCTCTGGCTTGCAGGCTAAATTTGGCCCATGAAGGTTTTCCCAAAATACCTTCTCCGCATCAGCTGATTTGTTATACACTTATCTGGGAGAAGGTCTAAAAAGCTGGTGGGAATTAAAATGGGATATAAACATTGAAGAGGATCAATGGAACAATTTATGGAAAAAAGCACCATATAAATCTCTGTCAGCAACTACTAGGGCACATTCACTAAAAACTCTGCACGGATGTTATTTAACACTGAGGTGCCTACATAAAGCACAATAGCTCTCTATTATGTTGGAGAGGATGCCAAATTGTAGGTACATACAAACATATGAGATGGGAATGTTTGCAAAAACTGAAGGTGGCAAGGGGAAAGGAAAAAACAAGATGATTTGTATGTATACACTGTATGGGGTGATTTTATTAAATATACAAAACAGAACACGGATGAGAAATACCTACAACATTTATTGCAATGTGGTATAGACACAGCCCAACAAGACAATGACAAAAATCCACCATACATACATTGTATTCCTGCACATGGCAGTAAGAGCTCTGACACTGATTGCCTGAACTGTCACCTCACAAAATGTTCATGAACCCTCTGAATGCACAGAGAGGGAGCAGCAACAGAATGTGCACCTTCTTAGCTTCTGTGGCAGATGGGGAAAAAGCTACACACTGGGCTGGGCTGAAAACCTAGTACAGAGTTCAGTGATAGGAAACTCTGTGTGGGGCAGGATGAGGATTGAGGAAAAGGGAGTGAGATGAGGATACAGATTAGGGTGCTTAAGGGGGAAGGTGCAGAACAGGAAGTGGACTGAGAAGTTTGGACCTAACTGAATAGGAAGGAAACTGATTTCTAGGGACAAGCAGGGTTTAAGGGAATTGAGGAGCTGATGAAAAAAGGCAAGAATAAGAGAGAGTGCTGTGAGAAAAACTAAAGCAGCCCAGAGGCAGTTTGGTTGGGTTGGGGCTGAACTTCACATGTTGATGTGGCTTCAGTTTGCAGGCTTTTTGCTACTATTGTTTTGATGAGCCTGCAAGTGATTTTATGGTTTTTATGTTGATTTTCTTGTACCTTGCCTTTGGAGCTTTTTACTGAGAGGCAGTATATAAGGGCTCATCTACACTTCTCTTTGCCCCGCATTGCTAGGGACAGGTCTGGCTTTCCAGATCCATGTCTGAACACTTTCTTTTTGGCCCGGAACTTTCCTTGTGAAAACCTGCTCTTTACTGCTGAATCGGATCAAACAGCAATCCACAGAAAACCCCAATTGCCATTTGTTCTGATTCAGTTGTAAAGATCAGGATATCACAGGCAAAGGGGGAAAAGTGCTTGGACATGGACCGGCATAGTCTAGAAAGCATGGGGCAAAATAAAGTGTGGATGAGCTCTGAGTCTAGGGAAAGAAGACCTGAATAGCCATTCATGCCAATCCCTTCTTGTACACAACTGTACATGTACCCACAAAGGTCTCATATGTTCACCCAATTTTTAAAGGGGACTAAGAAAGTGAATAGAAGGATTGGGGAGTTTGAGAAAGACAGAAGGAAGAGTCCTAATCCAGCCTCCCTCCTTATTTCCTATGGCTCTCCCCCCCCCCCCGCGTACCTGCTTCCACCTGTCAAATACTGTAGGAGTTTCAGCTGTTTAGCCCTTGGGATCCTGATGGTATTAAGAAGGTGGTGGGTGCAGCACTGCTTCTCTGTCTGTAACTGGGAGAGCAGATACTGTAGTGGAGACTCAGCCTTCTCCTAAAGTCATAGGACATGATGCATCCTCAGCAGAGAATACTGTAATTGGAATAAGGAGGGGTATATGAGCTGTTAATAGTCAATGCAGCAGCTAGTGTCATGCATAGCACAACCGGGTTTTGTTTATGTGTTGTTGTTTTTAACAGGGTGCGTCACATCAGCTAGGGACTTGTTAGCAGAATAGGGTGGCCTCAGTGGAATCCCACTCCCCAAGTTCTGCACTTATTTGGACTTCAGATTGGACCATGTATGTTCAAAATAGTGGAGAAACACCGTCTTGAAATCCTACAGGACTCTCTGTCATTTTCCTAAGTTTGTAAAATGCTATACACTCATTTTCATGTTTCCCTTTACAATAACCCTATGGTGTGGTTGGGGGGGGGAGGCTGGAGCCTCTGGCCCTTCAGATACTTCTGGACTACAATTCCCATCATCCATGGCCATTCACTGTGCCTCCTAGGCCTGATGGGAGTTGTTGTTCGGCAACATCTGGAGAGCTGAAGGTTCCCCACTCCTGGCCTTGGGGTAAGTAAAAGTAAAGGGACCCCTGACCATTAGGTCCAGTCGTGACTGACTCTGGGGTTGCGGCACTCATCTCGCTTTATTGGCCGAGGGAGCCGGCGTACAGCTTCCGGGTCATGTGGCCAGCATGACTAAGCCGCTTCTGGCGAATCAAAGCAGCGCATGGAAACGCAGTTTGCCTTCCCACCGGAGCGGTACCTATTTATCTACTTGCACTTTGATGTGCTTTTGAACTGATAGATTGGCAGGAGCAGGGACCGAGCAACGGGAGCACACCCCGTCGTGGGGATTCGAACCACCGACCTTCTGATTGGCAAGTCCTAGGCTCTGTGGTGTAACCCACATCCTTGGGGTAGCTCACAATTATTCTCTTTTGGAGAAGGTGAACTGAGCTCTAAGGCCACTCAAACGAGTCTATTGTTGAAGTGCAATTTGATGCCTGGTTCCTTGGCTGTCCATAGCCACTGGACCATCACCTTTGGGTACTTTCTCTTTGTGAGGTTTCTCTCCCTGGTTCCATCGTGATGCATGGGATTCCCACATCTCAGGAGTAGCTGAGGGAGAGAGAGCCTGATGTTAGAAGGAAGCAGATGATTTCAGTGGCAGTGGGATTGGGGAGAGGGAGGAGGGCAAGGAGCCCCTTGGACCAGGGAAGGAGGCTATCAGCAACTCTTTGCAACACAGAACCAGAGATCAGAACCCACAGCTCATTCACGCCACGCTGCTAATGCCCTTAGAGGGTCCATAGAGTTTCAATTCAGGACAGTTTGGTGGGGCATTCTGGGGTCACCACAGGCAAGGGGAATATTTTTCTTCCTTTCTTCTCTGTTGAGTGATTGGTTGTAATTTACTCACCCCATGCCCTCCAACATTTCTTCGATGAAAATAGAGACGTCCCATTCCATAAGGATAATTTTACTATTTATACCCCACACAGCTTTCTGAGTTGCCCCAGCCACTCTGGGCAGATTCCAACTTATATAAAAACATAATCAAACATTAAATATTTTTAAAAACCCGTTCCTATACAGGATTGCCTTTAGATGGCTCAGGGGTCAGATAACTCCATACCCTCCAACATTTCTCCAATGAAAATAGGGGCATCCTAAGGAAACGTGGGGAAAGGATCAGATCAGAAACCGGGACAGCTTCTCCATTGCGAGAAGTGAGGTTACAGGGAACCAGACAGAGGGCCTTCTCGGTAGTGGCGCCCACCCTGTGGAACACTCTCCCTTCAGATGTGAAGGAAATAAGCAGCTATCCTATCTTCAAAAGACATCTGAAGGCAGCCCTGTTCAGGGAAGTTTTTAATATTTAAAGCTGTATTGTTTTTAACACTTGATTGGGAGCTGCCCAAAGTGGCTGGGGAAACTCAGCCAGATGGGCGGGGTATAAATAATAAATTTATTATTATTATTATTACTTATATGTGTACACCATAGACTTCAATTCATTGTTGTCGATAGACTAAATAATCAAAAAACTCATAAAATAAAATACCAGACATTTTAACAATAATTTTTCTTCCAAAGCGTCTGACCTCCCGTCCTTTCCATATTTCATACATTTTAAATCTGTTGCATAAACATATCTACTCGTTTGGTAATAAAGATAGCTATGTCATTTTCCTTTTACATGAATTAATTACTGAGGTTGTTCAAAGGCTGCTGCTGAATTTAAGCTACAGCAACTGTTCTTGAGGTAATTATTGAAAATTTCCCAATTTGAAATAAACTGTTGCTTAGGCTTGTTTTTGATCTTTTCTGAAAGATTGTCTAGTTCAGTGTATTCTATGAGCTTCATTAGCCACTGTGATCTAGAGGGGATTTTATCACTTTTCCAATATGTAGCAATGAGTACCCTTGCAGCTACTGTGGCATATAGAAAGATCCTTCTTGCATTCCGGGGAATATCAGGGCCCGTAATACCAAGTAAGAATGATTTTGGTTTTTTAAGAAGAGGTGCTGTTAACATTTTTTAAAGTTCTAAATAAATATCATTCCAAAAGACTTTGATCTTTTTACATACCCACCACATTTGCTACATGGTACCACCTGGTTCTCCACATCTCCAGCAGATATTTGGGACACCAGAAGTGCAACATCTCTCTCTAGTGGCTCATTCTGAAACAACTGCAACCCATCACAAGCCCAGTAAGCCAGAAACAGACCAGAATCCTACAGCTAATAAACACGATTTCACTTTACAATACTGTCTTGAGAATGAGGTCTTTCCTGGAACGCGTTTCTTTTCCACCCCTGTGGCTTCTGGGATGATGCAAGAACCAAGCTCTCTCAATTCGCTACACCTTGTGCTCAAGATAATTCTGTCATTTCACAAAGATCACAAGGAGAAACTTCGTTGAGTGGCAGTGGGGAAAGCGACGACATGTACAGGCACCGATTTGTGCAGGGGTTGAGTTCTAGGTCATTGCGTCTGATGGTGGAGTGTGCATCAACTGGCCCACCCCGTTAGGCCCCACACCCTTTCCTGGCCACTTCTGGGTTGCATGTCAATTGGACGCGTATAAATTGGCCGTTGCCTCTACAACAAATTGCAGAGAAGTCCCTGGTTAGAATAGAATAGAATTTATTGTTTATACCCCGCCCATCTGGCTGGGTTTCCCCAGCCACTCTTGGCAGCATCCAACTAAGTATTAAAATACAGTAGTCTGTTAAACATTAAAAGCTTCCCTAAACAGGGCTGCCTTCAGATGTCTTCTAAAAGTCTGGTAGTTGTTTTGCTCTTCGACATCTGGTGGGAGGGAGTTCCACATGGCGGGTGCCACTACCGAGAAGGCCCTCTGTCTGGTTCCCTAAAACCTCACTTCTCGCAGGGAGGGAAATGCCAGAAGGCCCTTGGTGCTGGACCTCAGTGTCCAGGGAGAATGATGGGGGCGGAGACGCTCCTTCAGGTATACAGGAGCGAGGCCGTTTAGGGCTTTAAAGGTCAGCACCAACACTTTGAATTGGGCTCAGAAGTGTACTGGTTGGGATAAAGAAGCAAATATGAGCTCTTAAGAATCAATGGAGCAGCTAAAAGCATGGAACACAACAGTTTGGTGCTATTTTTTTTTTTACAGAGTAAGGTAAAAGGTAAAGGACCCCTGGACATTTAAGTCCAGTCAAAGGTGACTATGGGGTTGTGGCACTTATCTTGTTTTCAGGCTGAGGGAGCCAGTGTTTGTCCACAGACAACTTTCTGGGTCATGTGGCCAGCTTTACTAAACTGCTTCTGGCACAGTGGGACAGCGGGATGTGTGTCAGAGCGCATGGAAATGTTGTTTATCCTCCAGCTGCAGCGGTACCTATTTATCTACTTGCACTAGTGTGCTTTTGAACTGTTAGGTTGGCAGGAGCTGGGACAGAGCAACGGGAGCTCTGACACTGGGAATCGAACTGCCGACCTTCCAATTGGCAAACCCAAGAGGCTCAGTGGTTTGGACCACAGTGCCGCCCGCTCCCTATTTTTCCCATTTTACAGAGTACATCACACCAGCTTGGGACATGTTAGCAAAATGGAGTGGCCTTGATGGAATTCCACTTTCCACACTCATTGGACTTTAGACTGGACCATGTGTTGTGTTTGATCAGGGTCTTTCATGGAAACAATAAAAAAGTGAATGTATGATTAAAGGTAAAGTAATATTAGTTTCCTGCCCAGCTAGTATCATTTCTTTCAGCAAGTACTGATTCTGGTCACTTCATTCACTTTACTCTTCCACAGTGTGAGATCTCAACTTGTTGATGCAGCTCCCACACTCTTCTCCACTGATTATATAAAAGTGGCCCAAGGTCTCCTTTTCGAAATTTGTCATTTAGTTTAAGAGATTTTCTTTTTTCTGGCAACTCATATTAAACTTCCTTTGCTATAAAGTAACTGTATATCCCAGTTGCTCTCATCACCCACTTAGGGCCTGCCTCCCCTAAGGCTACTTAAGTTCACTGCAGAACAATTGTAATCTTACTTTTAAAAAGTTTGCTCATTAGCTTTTTCATTTGTTTACTTGTAATAATTGGCTGACAGCAGAGGGTGTCTCCTTAGGGGAATCTGGTAGAAAATTAGTTTTATTAATGAGCAATTCCATAAGGGTTAATTAATAGAGATTTTGTTTTGATTCCAGCACCCCGTGATGAGACGTGTGTATGTTGTAGCAAATCTGCAGGGGACTAAGTCTGATGGTTAGAGTCTGATGGTTCCCCAGTAAGTTAAGTATAGCATCTATTGGCAAATATCCTCTCGTAAGTCTAAAACAAAGAACATTAAAAGCTAGCTTTTTGTGGCATGCAACTCCATAGCAAAAGTTTACATCATCAGTAGGTATTGAGAAACAGTGGGTATATGATTTAGAAAGGACTTAAAGAGCTCTCAAAGCCGTGTATATAATAAAATGTTAGATAAATCATATCAGAAATCCACAAAAACTATTAAAAACAGGTATATGTAAAATCACTAAAACTTTTAAAATAAAACTAGGTAACTAAACTATATAGCTGGTTAGGCTTGCTGATAGATATCTACCTCCTCTCCTGCCTGACACACACACACAGGAGCTGATAGCTGATGTTAGCAGACAACATGGCTGGATACTTAATTCTGACTGATAAGTAGGGTCATCAAACTGTATCTGAAAATTTTAAAACCCTGGGGTCTTGGGAGGTGTATGTGGCTTGCCAGCAGTCGGACAAACATGTAATTCAAGAGCTCCCCTCTTTATGAGTAATAAATAGCACTGATAGCTTTTACATGGGCACTTAAATTGATTCTTCATAAAACACCAAAGAGGTGATACAGGAGATAGGTTGAGAGCGATTTCCCCAAAATTAAGCTTAATGACAAAAAAATAGTTTGGCCACTCGGAACAGTTGAATGAGGATGAAGAAGCTGTTGTGCTGAAAGGTGTGTGTGCAGATGTACTGAAAGTTTGGAAACTGACTACCTACCTCCTTTAAATCAAATGTGTCTGAATTGAATTGACTGAAGACTTATGCTTATAAGTACTGAAGACAGTGCTTATAAATGGGCTGTCCCCATTAGAAGCCAAACTGAGTACAGTGGTACCTCTGGTTAAGAACTTAATTCGTTCTGGAAGACTAATTTGTTCTGAAACTGTTCTTAACCTGAAGCACCATTTTAGCTAATGGGGCCTCCTGCTGCCGCCACACCGCTAGAGCACGATTTCTGTTCTCATCCTGAAGCAAAATTCTTAACCCAAGGTAATATTTCTGGGTTAGCGGAGTCTGTAACCTGAAGTGTATGTAACCTGAAGTGTATGTAACCTGAGGTACCGCTGTATTGGACAAAGAAAGGGAAATGGCTAAAGCAACAAATATGGCTATAGAACTGGGCCTCTAAGCAGCAACCAGAACCAAAGTGGCTACCAGAGATCTACAGGTGGCCAGAGAGAGAACCAAAACAGGCTTTATCCCGAGACATCAGCTGGCAGAGTCCATCATTAGGGTCTGGAATGTTTGCTTGCTTTGCAAGCATCCAATCACCATATTAAGGTATTTGATAGCATAGAATGGCCCTTTAAGAGCTTGTTCTTTAGATGCTAGATGTTGGAGAGTCTTTTTAACTTAGTAAAACAGAAAAACTCAGAATCAGTGGTGGTGATAAAAATGCTGGTCTCAACTGTGTGAGCAAATCCAAGAGTCAAAGGGGTAAAACTCAGGGGGCTACTCATGTGTGGACATGATGATACTGCTGATGATCAGTGAACCAGAAGAGGCTCCCTCTGATATGAAAAAGGATCTTCTGAATTTCATGCAGTGTGGCAGGACTGGAAATAAATTTTGCCACATTTGATGTAATTTGATTATATACTTTAGAGAGGGATCTAAAAAAATTGTGGGAGTCAAAGTGCGAGACAAAGACTTGAAAGCAGAAAACCTACTGAAGGGAGGGAGGGAAGCCACAGGCTCGGCAGAGCGGAAGGATTTATGTATGTTATTGGAAACACTGTTTAAGAAGAAAATAATAAAAATTTATATTAAAAAAAAAAGTTGTGGGAGATCTTGTGTCTTAAACCAGGCAGTTCCAGGCACCTGAGAACCATAGTTCCTAAGACAGTTTAGGACAGGAATGTTAGAGGAACATGGCCTATCAGCCCCTCTCTGTCTGATGTTGAAACATTCCCCAGGTCACACCCTGCACTGGCCCTGCTTTGCATCTTGCATGTTTTTGCTCAGCTGGCAGATCATCACCCGTAACTCCTCATAATACAGTGGTGTTATAGGAAAACCCTTGGGCTCGCTTGGATTGCCAAACAAATATACTAGCCAGGTATATAGGAGCAAAACAGCAGCCTGTAGGCCTGATCTTCATTCAAAAGACTCTTGCAACAGGACTTCCACCCACCACATGCAAGAAACAGGAAAAAACCTACAACAAAGGATGGCTCCCTTTTTTAAAATATAAGTTTTCCCTTTTACCCACAAACACCTTTTGTGAAGCGTCATGTATACATCATAAATACACCATATATGTCACAAACAGGGAGGGGTTTGTGGCAGAAACCGGTTCATCAAGTTTGCCTCCAACCCTCCCTTGCCCTCTACCGCATACCCATCAAGTGATACAATGGAAATATTTACAAGTTCCTGGTTTCCTGGTCAGGTACTCACACTTCTTTGTCCTGAACTAGAGCACAATCCATTCTTGGATGGTCTGCTATTGTCCTTGGGATGACTACCTGTCTGGCACCCATTTGCCAGGATGCCAGTGATTATCTCTTGTGCAAGAGGCTGCTGTGTATGTGATCTCAGGTTTCAGAGATTATGGCTTTCTTTACCAGTTTTCCCTGAGTAAAATGAATTTGGAATGGTTCGATCTGAAATAGGCCTGATTGTATATGAATATTTGAAGGTTTTGATGCAAAAGGGAAGGTGAATACTATGTAACCTTGAACGAAATACAATGTAGCAAAACTGTGGTGGGTTTATGGGATATTTACAATAATGGTGTTGGTTTGGGGGATGGTCTAGGGGTGCAGCATCCCATTTAACTGGAAGCAACCCCCAACCTTTATAAAAATTCTGGTAACAGTGGTCTTCTGGATATGTTCCAATACATGTTGTAAGACATAAAGTGTTTGACAAAGAATGCATTTTGGGAGGAAATAAATCATGTCTCTGGGCAGGGCCTGCCTATAGAGCCCCTTGGTAGGGAAACAGAGCTCACAGGAGGCCAAGGTCATGAATATAGAGTTGGAGCCCACTGTTTTGTCCTGGGTGGGCCCATAACTGAAGGTTGGGCCCAGCCATTTCAGATGGCCCCAGGGAGGAGTCCCATAATTTGAAGTGTGGGCACACTCTTTGGGATGGTTTCTGAGAGAAGCACTGTATTTTGGGTCGGGGTAAGCAATAGAAGGAGCCCAGCAGTTTGGGTAGGATCCAAAGTATAGCCTGGCACAATAGGGTCACGGAATTTAGAATTGGAAGTGAACTTGGAGGTTATTTAGACGGTAGCAGCCAGCCAGATAGAGTGGGGTGGGACGCTGTTGCTTACCTGGCTTCTCAATACAGTCATACCTCGGGATGAATACGCTTCAGCTTAAATATTTTCAGGTTGCGCTCCGCGGCAACCTAGAAGTAACGGAGCATGTTACTTCCAGGTTTTGCCGCTCACACATGTGCAGACACTCAAAATGACATCACGTGCATGCACTGAAGCGGCGAAACATGACCCGCGCACCCGCAGATGCATCTTATGTTCACTTCAGGATGCGAATGGGGCTCTGGAACGGATCCCGTTTGCATCCAGAGGTACCACTGTACTGAGGTTGCTGCCAGTACCTGGGAAAGTGAGAGGGAATTGTAACTCTGTGAGGGGTAAACAACAATGCCTAGAATCGTTTGAGGTTGGGAAATGTGCTTTGAATATGCTTTAAGGTATAGTGTGCCTGCGGCCTACAGCTCCCACCATCCTCTACTATTGGCTGATGAGAACTGTGAGATAACCAACCTCACATAACCAACATTCTTAAGTCTAATTAATGCAGGTAGGGGTTAAAACCATAGAGTAAGCTGTCTTGCCAGGCATAGCTATGTCACTTCCTCTTACTTTGGGAAGAAATAGGTAATCAAGCCTTTGTTCAACACCCAGGTTGAACTACCTGAGAAGCTCAGTGTGTGAAGAGGTATGCTCCAGCAAAGCCGCGTGGCTCTCACCAGTCTCTCTTGAGTTCCTGTACCAATTATTTAGAAACTTTCACCACCTTGTAACTAAGCCAAGTTTCACTGCTTGTGCAACTTTTCTGACTGATATATGGAAAATGACATGAAGCAGACCTTTGAAGAGTTTATAAACACACCAGTTTTTAGCTTGCCAAATGTGTGGTCTTTTCCTATGCTGGAGGAAGAGGAAAATTGGGAACCACTTGGAAGGGCATGTTTTATAGGTTTAGAGCTCCATGCTTTACTTTGCTGCATATTTTGTAACTTTAAATCTCTGCTGGGGGTCTTTCACCAAAGATTAATTGCCCCAAACTTGGATCTTGGCATTCAGGAATTCTCTTTTCTTTATTTTTTTCTGCACCAACAGGAGCTGGAGTCCAGTATTATTTGCAGGGTCACAAGTTCCCCATTCCTGGAGTATAAGATATGGAATAGCCTAATATATTTCCCATGAAATCTGAACCTCATACTATTTTAACTGTGACCTGTACATGCTGATTCGAGATGGAGTAAAAACCAGGCTTCAAAAATCTGTGTCTCATTTTCTATCCATATCTCTTCCCCCCACCCCCGCCAATATTCTTTATTGAGTTTGTTTAATAATACAGTTATTCATTTCATTCTTCAAAATGTAATAAGAGACATAATGAAAAACCAGAATAATTCAACATCTTTGAAAATGACTTCCCTCCACCTCATTGCAGGTCCTTACTTCTTCTTTAACTGTGTCCTATTTCACCTTTTAATTCATTGATCTCACATGGCGTACATTATCTGTCTGTTAAGTAATTTGCAAAAATTAATCAAAGCATATTAGCGATTTTGTTTCAGGACAATGTTTTTCTAAATACACTCAGTAACACTCCCACTCAGTTTTTAATTTTTGTTTTATTTTGTTTCTGATTGCCACTGTCATCTTTGCTAGTTCTAAGTATTCACATAATTTAACTTGCCATTCTTCCTTCCTTGGAATTTTCTTTCCCTTCCAGTTTTTGGCAATCAACATTCTTGCTGCTGTTGTTGCGTACAGGAAAACCCTCCTCTTGTCATTTGGAACATCATTTGTCAGAAAGCCCAGAAGGAAGGCTTCCAGTTTTTTCCACAAATGTTTGTTTAAACATTTTTTTAGTTCCTCATAGACAATATCCCAAAACTTCTTAATTTTTTTCACAGCCCCACCACATGTGGCACATTGTTCCCTCCATTTTCTTGCACCTCCAGTATATGTTTGAATTTGTTTTGTACATTTTGGCCAATTTGCTCGGGGTCATGTACCATCTATAAAACATTTTCATAAAGTTTTCCTTTAGTGTATAACAAGCAGTAAACTTTAGATCTTTATTCCATAATTTTTCCCAAGCAGCCACCTGAATGGAGTAACCAAAGTATATTGACCATTTAATCATCACATCCTTCACTTTTTCTTCTTTTTAATTCCCAATCTAGCAGCAGTCTGTACCTTTTAGATAGTATTTTCTTTTTATTCTGTAATATATCTTTTTCAATACCTCTGTTGCAAACCCATTTTTTTGCTCTAATTTGAAAATATAATTTAGTTGATGGTACTGCAACCAATCTGTGAGGTGATGTCTGATTTCTTCAAATTTTCTTAATTTGAGTTGGTTTTGTTCCTCCTCTATAATTTCTTTATAGGTTCCCCAATTTCCCCCCATGTTTTTCCTCTTTACTGAGATGGCCTCTAGAGGAGATAACCACCAGGGTGTTTTTGGTTCCAATAGATTTTTGTACCTGTCCCACACCATGTATAGTGATTTCTGTATTATATGATTTAGATTTTAGAAAACCCCTGTGTGCTTTTACTTTTTCATGTCCTAAATGGGCGTGCCACCCAAATCTATTGTCCCATCCCTCCAAATCCAATAAGTCAGTATTCTGCAAGAATATTCTTTTGTTCCAGCAAAGACAGGACGCTTCATAGTAAAGCTTCAGATCTGGTAACGCAAAAACCCCTCTTTCCTTAATATCAATTATGTTTAATCCTGGGTTTTTCCCCCTTTCCAAATGAATTTTGAAAGCCCCCTCTGCCATTCCCTGAAGCATCCTGTCATCGTCCCCCCACAATTGGAATCATCTGGAATAGAAACAACATCTTCTATCAATAAACTATCATTCCTCCCTTACAAAAGCTGTCCAGCAAGGAATGAGAGATAAAATCTCTCCAGGAACCCCAAGATTAGTGATTTATCACTCCTTCTGATATTTAAATCTAAAACCAAATATAGGAAATGGCCTCCTTGGAGTTCTAAGCATTGATGATTAACTCAGATTGTCTATTTCCCAAGTGACAATGGGCTCTTAAATCCCTTAAGTGACCTCTGGATAGGGAATGGGAAAAGGGTACAATAGAGTGATTCTTCCTTAACATTGCTGGATATGACCTCTTCCAACCAGGCATTCACGTTTGGACAATGAAGCTCCCTCTTCCAACTCTACAAGGAAAAACTAAATGTCAAAGAAGTTGTTTAAAATGGACTCGCAGGCTGGGGGGGGGGGCGAGTGGGGATTTGCCCTGGTGATTTTACCAACACTTTAATATTAGAAGCTGGAGTCGCTACTATTTGTGGCCCCAGAATACCAGCAGAATTTAGCGTTCAGTTGCTGCTGGAAGAATTGACAACCAGCTTGCTTCACTTTACAATTTAATGTTGTAAAGAAAGTAGAGCAGGGGATGTCTACATGGTGCCACCCAGATGTCATTGTGCTACAGCCCCCATCATCTGTGACCATTGGTCACGCTGGAGACTAACAATACGAAGAGAGTGTGGACCAGTGATGTACTCTATAAAAAAGCAGCAGCAGCAACAACAATCTGTTGTGTTCCATGCCTCTAGCTGTTTCATTGATTCTTAGGAGCTCATACTGTATGTGCCTCTTCCTTGCAGTATCTTATTTCCCAGGTTACAAAAAGAGCAGTGCTGCATCTTAATACAGTACCTCCAGAATCACAAGAGCTAAAAGGCTGAAATTTCTACAGTGTTTGACAGGTGGAATTACCCCGGTGGAAGCAGGAAGCAAGAAAGCAAAAAACAATACAGGAAATGAGAGGTTCCTCTTCCTCTTCCTCTTCCTCTTCCTCCTGTTCTTCTCAGACTGTTTGACTCAGACTCCCTCAAATTACTTTCTTAGACCGCCTTAACAACAAACAGAGTGTCAACTGAGTGAATGTATGAGATCTTTGTGGGTGCAAGTACAGCTGTGCACGAGTGGATTGGAAGGGACAAATACTTAACATGATGGGACTCAGCTACAAGTGCCTTGATCCTAACAGGATGTGGAGCAAGCACTTAATAAGGAAATAATAATAATACATTGGTCTTCCATTCAAATAAACCCCCAAAGGAAAATTCAGATGACTGTGTTTAAAAAATGGTGAGGAGCCTGGGAAGATGAATTGTCAACCATGTATGGTGAACTGATGGCCCTTTTCTCAACCCTGGGCTGCTCTTCCACCTTCCATGATGACATCATCTGTTTCTGATTCGAATATTCTCCAGCCCCTTCCTCACATTCTGCAGGGTTACCGTAGAGACAGCAATAAACAACTCTGTAAAATCGCCATTCCGTTGTCCACTTCTTACCGGACGCTCGTTCCGTAAGCAGTGCAAGGACTGCTCTCCACTGGTTAGCTTCGATATTTGTGTTATTTCAACATTCCTATCAGCATGGCAGGTTGGGAATTGTTCAATGAACTTGCCAAAACTTCAGTCACTCTTCAGTTCCCCTAACAGACATCTTTGTTTTCCTGGCACCTTCAATTCAGGCCAACTGCCCATGACTCCACCATGCCTTTTGCATCATAACATTCTTTGGCCAGTTAGAATCTTGGTGGTTGCTGCGGTGACAGCAGGAAGGTGTGGTGAAAAAGGAAATGGAGCTGAAAGCAAAGAGAGAATACGAGGTACTAGAAGGAACAAGAACAAATTTGAAGAATGGCCTCTGAAGCCCATCCCAGGTCCTCTCCGACACTACCTAAGTTGGTGCCCCCTTCTGATCCCTCCTCCCTGCTGAGGCCAGGACCCCATTTTGTGCGAAGGCTGGCATCTCTCTCGCTGCCTAAGCAACCATCTTCTTCTTTGTCTCAGAGACTTCCAGCCCATGTGGGACATCCATTGCCAAAGCCATCAGGCTCACATCGACCTAAAGGATGGAAAAAGATCAAACTGGAAGAACGCCCTTTGAAGCCAGTCCCCAGGACCAATCTGGTCAGCTTCAATAGAGACAGCAATAAACAATTTTATGCCATCACCATTCCATTGCCCACTTCTTACCGGACACTGGATCCATGAGAAGTGAAAGGACTGCTCTCCATTGGTTCATTTTATGTTCGTGCTATTTCAGTGCTGCTATCGGCATGGCAGGTAGGAAATGATGCCGTCTAAATGTTCAGATGTTCTGCTTTATTGTCCCATGAAGCAGACAGAGAAGTCATCTGAGAAGTTTTAAGGGATTATAGCAGGGGAATGGAGTAGATCTTTCAACAACTTAGAGAAGGCAACATACATGGAAGTGGAAGCAAGAGAATAGGGAGAAAGGGGGATTCCTTTCAAAAGTTACCAGGCACAGTCCACTCCTGGTAGTCAGAGTCCCAGCACCACCCATGTGGTTTAGATAAGCCATGACTAAGTCCTATTCAGTGTTCTTCAATGGGACTTAGTCTTGAATATAACTTTCACGAGATGTGCCGAACAAGACTGAGGCGCCTTCAAAATCACAGAATTGTTTCAGAACCACTGTCAACCTACATTGCACTTTGTAGAATAAGGTACATTCCACTTTGTCCAAAGCAACTTACTAGCCAAGAGTTTCCAGGGAGCAACTACACAGAACATTCACTTTGGGAGGAAAAGCAGTAGATCAATAAGTACATATCCATAAATTATCCACATTGATCCAGAGCCAAAAGCAAGTTGGTTTGATTTTGCTCTCATATGAGAACCGGAAACAGCAATTGTTCTTTGAGAGGAGTGGCGTCCTTAGATGAATGATGCTCTTTGTTGCTCTCACCAAATTATATAAACAGGTGACTTTAAAAGGTGTAAGATTTAGCTGCTGCCCGTCACTTCACTAGGTATCCAGATTAACCCAGTCACACTGGGGGGATGCCTACAATAGGAGGAGAGTGTGGTAGGGCTTGTTATGACTCAAACTGGCCATAACTTCAGTTACTCTTCAGTTCCCCTAACAGACATCTTTGTTTTCCTGGCACCTTCAGTTCAGGCCAACTGCCCATGACTCTGCGCTGCCTTTTGCATCATAACATTCTCTGGCCAGTTAGAATCTTGCTGGTTACTGTGGTGACAGCAGTAAACAGGTTCATATGATCCCAGTTCTATGGGTTCCCACTATGGGATGCTGACTAGAATTGTCACTGAGCATGGGTGCATTTGAGGAACACTGGGGAAAAATTCACCCTCATGTTTACCC
>JAXCMG010000049.1:4411797-4429315 GCA_034642415.1 Podarcis siculus | reverse complement strand
GAAGAAGAAGAAGAAGAAGAAGAAGAAGAAGAAGAAGAAGAAGAAGAAATACAAATTTGACATAGCACAGTGGTCATTTATATTAACATATTAACATCAACGGACACGTCTTATGACCCCAGTTGGATCAGGTAACATTATGGAACACTCACATTAACCAGATGGTCTCAGAATAAATATATTGTTATGAATTTGGGGTGGGGGTAAGGCTGTAAGCCTGAGCTCCTTTCTAATTCCTAGATTAGAATTCCTAGGCTTACATCTAGGCTTAAACATGTTGGAAGCTCATCTTGGGCATGCCAAGGATGGGGTCAGCATCTTGGATACGGAACAGTGACTGGGAGTGCGCAAGAAGGAAGAGGAGCAATGCCGGAAGAGATCCAGGTGGCTTGAAAACCTGCTTGAAAGGAACAAGCTGTCACTGCCCTTGTGTTGGCTTAAAGCTGTAACTGTGTTTGACTATCTGTTTTTTGGCCATGTGTGTTCTATTGTCTGCTCTCCCAGCTTCTCATTCAACACTAGCAACTACAACACACAGGATCTGACAACTCGAGCTGAATCAGACTATATGTCAATGTGGGAGGACTGAATAACGTGGTTTTAAAAAATTCACCTTGGAACTAAGTAAAGGAAAAGCTGGTGTTAATGTTCCAGGAAACTCCCATAAGCCAGCAACCTTGAGCACTTGTTGCATGTGAATAGGCTAGGAAAGGCAACAATGAAGATAGGATTGTTCAAATTAAGAGCAGTTACATAAATTGGGGGGGGGGGGCTGCCTTCAGCAATAGCTCAGAGGCTGCCCTGAGAGAGGAGGTTCCATGCAAAGCATCTTTGTATCCCATCACCAGTGCGTGCAAAATTGCATCACTGGTGATTACAAACCTTCTGATCTGGGCCTGTAGCTGTCAACCGTCCCTTATTTGGCGGGAAAGTCCCTTATCCCAGCGCCGTGTCCCGCTGCTGTCCCTTATTGATGATGTCCCTTAAATTTCCCGGGTTTCATGCTCGCCTGGCTCGGGAGGGAAGCAGCGGCTCAGGGTCCTCCACCTTGAGAGAGCGCGGGCACGAGCTGCCACGTCTCCGTCTCTCCCTTTTCCCCCTCAGGGTGTGTTGTGAGGAGAAGGGTGGCGGCGGGCGGGCAGGCAGCCCCTCTCATGCGACACTTCTGCTGTGCTGCCAGGGAAAGCCAGAGGCGGAGGCGGTGGCTGAGGAGGCGGCCTGAGGGAGGAGGAAGAGGAGGGGATGGGGAGGGACGCAGAAGGGCGGTGCTTCAGCGACCGCCGCAGTGCCGTAACCGCCTCATGCCGGGCTCGTGGGCAGCATGGGCAAGAGTCTCCCTCCCTCCCTCCCTCCCTCTCTCTCGGGCAGGGAAGGGCCGATGGAACTCCTCGCTCCAGGATGACGGCAGCCCCGATGTGCTGCTTAGCATACCCTCCAACCTGTGCAGCATCTTAATGTAGTGATTTCCCCCTCTGCATCCCTTTCATAACTCTATTTTTATAAATCATTTGTCCATCCATAGTTCAAATTTTTACTACAAGTTTTCTGTCAATCCAACCAATGTATGAAACTCTTTACAATAGATTTTCAAATAAATTATAAACTTTCCCCATTCTTTATTAAAAAGGTCCTCTTCCTGGTTTGCCTGTAAGCTTTGCCATGTCAACATCGTTCATCAGTTTTGTGTGCCTTTCTTCTTTGGTCGGAGTTGTAGACCCTTCGGATCATCTAGTCCACGGGTGTCAAACACAAGGCCCGCGGGCCAAATCCGGCCCGCCAGACCTCGTCATGTGGCCCGTGTAGCCGCCGCTGTCCGCCAGCCTTCACCTTTTATTCTCACTTTTTTTTTTTGACACAAGAAAGCCGCCTCTTCAGCGCATGCACGGCAGCCTACAAGCCAGAGAACGTCTGCCCTCTAGCTGCGCCGGCCTTCCCTCTGCATCAACTTTTCTTTTCTTGGACATTTTTGGGTTATTTGATTGTAGTTTATGGTCCCTATACCACTGTAAAGTGACACGGAAGTGGTCAGTATATGCAAAGTTTACCGCTCAGACTTTTAAGCAGAATAATAAGCAGACCCCCCCTAATAAGCAGAGCCCCTCCCCCCGCACATACATCATATGTACTTACAGTACAGGAGAGAAGGATACAGATACAACCGGCCCTTTGAGGGTGACCAAACTGCTGATACGGCCCCCGATGAACTTGAGTTTGACACTCCTGATCTAGTCCAACCCCCTGCAAAACACAGTCGCAGCAAAAGCAGCATGGCTCCATCAGTGGCGGATTTATGTATAAGCTAAGCAAAACCGCTTATTTTGGCTGCTGATCCCTTATTTTCAAATCTGTAAGTTGACAGCTATGTCTGGGCCCTCTCTTGAGTTTATCTAAGAAAGTACAGCTCTCTAGAGGGGAGAAGTGGTTTGATTAACAAGCCTCACATGCACCCACCTGGCACCTGCTGCTGCCTCTGGAGAAAACCTCCCACACTATTGAAATAGCGACAGGTTCACACAACTAAGGGAAGGGCAATAGCTCAGTGGTGGAACATCTCTTTTGCATGCAGAAGATCCCAGGTTCAGTCCCCAGCATCTCCAGGTAGGACTGGGGAAATTCTCTGTTTCAAACTCTGGAAAGCTGCACCCAGTCAGTGTAGACAATACTGAACCAGATGGATTAATGGTCTGGCTCAGAATACCAGTCATGTATCTCTGGATACCAGTTGCCGGAGATTACTGGTGAGGAGAGTGCAGTTACATTCAGAGCCTGCTCTTTATTGTCTTCCCCCAGCCATCTGATAGGATGTTTTAAGAACAGGATGCTGGACTCGAAAGAGCTTTGGCTTGATCCAGCAGGGCTCTGGTCATGTTCTAATCCACCTGGGACTCGAGAGGGTAAAAGGAGTCTGCTGACCAGAGAACTAAGGAGGAGAAAGACATGCTGCAGCCACTGATTCATTAGAGCAGGGAAACCAACAGGGTGATCTTGCCACGAAATGATCACTTCTTGCAATAGACATTGAATATATTAACTTAGGGATGTTTCCTCTCTCAGTTGGGAATATCATTATTGTAGGAATACTCCTCACTTATGAAGCCTCTGAAATGGTTAATTTTTAAAAGTTACCAGGTTTCCATTATTATTATTATTATTATTATTATTATTATTATTATTGAATTTATATACCACCCTATACCCAGGGGTCTCTCAGGGCGATTCACTATAAATTAAGGCATCAAAAATCACAGCCAGTAAAGGAATCCTCCCTTCTTGCCACTGTCAACGGTTTGCCTCAACCTAGTTCCCCCCCCCCAAAAAAAAATCTCTGTTCTTTGCACAGATCACAACATCAGGATGTGATGGAACTACTTGTTTGACCATGTCAACGTCTCCTGCCCTGGTGAGTCCCATTATCTTAACCTCCCCAAAATGTTTCATTGCAGAACAAACCTAAGGAGGCAGCTATGTCAGGGGTTGCATCCACCAGCAGATCTCCTCTGCAAGTGAAGGTGGCCAGGATCAAGGGAGATTTCACCCCACACTCTAAACTCTCCCAGCTGGTATATTTGGGAGATTAGGATCACACTATAAATCCTTTGTTGCAGAAATCTATGCTGTTCTTCCCTTGGATAGGTGTTCCAGATTTTCCACTCAAGGAAAGGGAGAACAGAACTCAGGTTTATTCAGCTGAATAAAGAAGGGACGCGGGTGGCGCTGTGGGTTAAACCACAGAGCCTAGAACTTGCCGATAAGAAGGTCGGCGGTTCGAATCCCTGCGACGGGGTGAGCTCCCGTTGCTCGGTCCCTGCTCCTGCCAACCTAGCAGTTCAAAAGCATGTCAAAGTGCAAGTAGATAAATAGGTACCACTCCGGTGGGAAGGTAAACGGCGTTTCCGTGCGCTGCTCTGGTTTGCCAGAAGCGGCTTAGTCATGCTGGCCACATGACCCGGAAGCTGTACGCTGGCTCCCTCGGTCAATAAAGCGAGATGAGCGCCGCAACCCCAGAGTCGGCCACGAATGGACCTAATGGTCAGGGGTCCCTTTACCTTTACCCAAAGAAGGGACAGACCGCTGACTTCTCAGGTCAGAAAATGGGTCTGTGTGGTACAGAAAGAAATCACAGTTTATATATAAAAAATGCATTCCAGAGAAACAGTGTTAAACAAAGGAGTATTTGCCATGTTATCTATCCTGCACTGCACTGCCAATTCCTCTCTGCCAGCCAAATTTGTTGCAAACCCTTGTTCTGCTAGCTGGTTTTGCCAGCTCTGTTCTTGGTATTATCTGATTACATACAGCCTGCATTTCATTCCCTCTCTGACTGTCCTGTGCTTTAGAAAAAATATACTTAGAAGCAAGCAATTAGTACAAAAGCAAATCAAGCATGATTAATTAATTCTAATAAGCATAAATGTTTAATAATTCTGATTTTTGAAACACTTTAACTTCAACTGAAAAATTGTTTGTCTGCTTAAAATATTTATATACCTTCCTCTCATAGAATAATCAGGGAAGCCCTCAGTAATGTGAAATCTTTTTAAAAGCCATTAAAAGCAATACAGATCAATCATTAAATTGGCTGGCTACTAAAGAAACAGCTGCATAGAACTGCTGGTGTAAAATATTATTACTCAGGTCCAGTATACCTGAAGGAGCGTCTCCACCCCCATTGTTCTGCCCGGACACTGAGGTCCAGCGCCGAGGGCCTTCAGGTGGTTCCCTCACTGTGAGAGGCCAAGTTACAGGGAACCAGGCAGAGGGCCTTCTCGGTGGTGGCACCCGCCCTGTGGAACGCCCTCCCACCAGATGTCAAAGAGAAAAACAACTACCAGACTTTTAGAAGACATCTGAAGGCAGCCCTCTTTAGGGAAGCTTTTAATGTTTAACAGACTATTGTATTTTAATATTCTCTTGGAATATGGGAAAGCTCTGAATAGCTTACCTGAGACGGATGGCGGAAGCCATTCTTGCTATTCTCATATTCCCACTCCCCATTCACATCTAAAATAGGAAGGAGGCTGACGCTTGACCTCAACAGGGTTGCATAGGATCTCCTCCACCCCCATACATTCCTTTGCTGCAGACTCCCAAGTCCCAACCCTCCCAGCCTGACCCAATCCCAGAAATTGCTGCAGGACGGGGTCAAAAAGTGCTGCATGCAATGGAGTGCACAGTGAGAGAAAATGGGGGGTGGGAAAGCCTCTGCGGGGGGGGGGGGCAACTAGCCTGTGGTTCTCCAGATGCTGTTACACTACAAACCCCATCATACCTGTTTATTAGCCATCCTGTCCCCACCTGTTTTCTACCAGTTTTCCCCCAACGCAACTTCAGAAGTGACCAGCAGCAGCAGTGGGCAAGGCTGGACATTTTCTGGCCCCCAGAATCTATAGAAGGGCCCTAGTATCAATGATTCTGGGCCCCAGAATCGCTGAAGGGCCCCATCACCACATTTCCTGCTAGTGTGCACATACCGAGTGTGATCTCCCATGCATCTTTGGTGTGACCTACAAGTGTGCCATTTGATAAATATATACCTTTTTCACAATTGGGACTAGGAGAGCCAAGTGATAACCTCTTGCTCAAATCCTACTTCCGGATTTAGGTGTGTTCCTCAGAAAAATTGAGAGAGGAAAACACAAAGGATTTTACGTTCCTTGACCCCAGGCTTTTGCAGTTGGGAGATGCAAACACACCAGGGGAACTCACCTGCCTCCTCACCACTGCTGGCATTGGAAGAATGGGGAAAGGAAATGTGTTTGCTTTGTCATTCCTTCTGTGGAGTGTCCTCTTGTATTCTCGTTACTGTCAAGTGTACAATGGGAACATGTTCTGTTTACCCCACTCTTTCTCAGCCTCAGGGCAACATGACATATCCCGATGGATTCATCCTGCAGGGACTTGTCTCCAACCAGTCAGGATACGAGTGTCTCCTCATCCCTGGCTTCCTCTTCATGTACCTGCTGACTCTACTGGGCAACTCAGTGATTGTCCTGCTCATCTACCACGATGTCCGGCTCTCCTGCTCCCCCATGTATTTCTTCCTCAGTCATCTCTCATTAGCCGATATGGGGTTTTCCTCCACCACTGTCCCTAAGATGCTGCAGAACCTATTGACTCATACCAAGCACATTTCCTATCGAGGGTGCCTGACACAGATGTTTTTCTTCCTGGGATTTGGAAACACTGAAAGTTTTCTCCTGGCCTCCATGGCTTATGATCGCTTTGTGGCCATTTGCCACCCACTTCGCTATGCTGTGCTGATGAACGCAAAACACTGCCTCTTGTTGGCTACAGGCTGTTGGGTCCTAGGCTTTCTCCACTCGTTGCTCTACACCCTGATGATGTCTTTCCTTTCCTTCTGTGCCTCCGGGGAGATCCCCCATTTCTTCTGTGACCTCCATCCCTTGATCAAGCTCTCCTGCTCAGACACCTCAGCAATCCAGATGACGACCCTCACTGAGGGCACTGTGACCATGGTGGGACCTTTCATGGTCACTCTTCTGTCTTACATCCTCATTTTCTCCAAGGTTCTCAAAATCCCATCAGCTGCTGGGAAGCGAAAGGCCTTTTCTACCTGCAGTGCTCACCTCACCACAGTCATTTTGTTCTTTGGAACTGTTATAGCTGTGTATGTCCGCCCGTCCTCCACCTATTCTGGCTCCAAGGTCCGAGTGATGTCTGTGGCCTACACAGTTGTGACTCCCATGCTGAACCCCTTCATTTACAGCCTGAGGAATTCTGAGATTCAGCAGTCTCTGAGGAAGTATCTAGGGATTAAAGGTGGAAGATGAGCTTTGAAATCCCCAGATGTCTTTAAAACTCAACCCAAAAGATGTTAATTATCAATAGTTTTAGCACAGAAGTCCAAGCAAATTTAATTTCAAAAGTCCACGAGACATCTATCCCTTCCTTTAGAACACCTGCAGTAGTGTGACTTTTTCAGAGTTCATCAGAAGTTAAAAGTGCATTCAGATTTAGACCATGATGTGTGATTTCAGAAATAAGAAGAAAAAACGGTAGAAGTCAATCTTTGACAATAATGGACCAATGTTGCATTGGTTGGTTTTCAGGCGTGTGCTTTTGAAATTTTGTATTGTACATTTAATGATACAACAAAATGTTATGAGTCATTAACCAATCAGTGGTTGAGAAGGAACTGGAACACCATCCTACTGAATAAAATTACTAGATATGACAATTACAAGAGAAAAGAACCCAATTTTTTAAATAGCAAAACTGGACTTCATTTATTTTGTGCTGGAATTAATGCAGATTTGACGAAGCAGTACTTTTTGATATCAATTAGGAAATAATGAATATTCTGTGTAACGAAAATGTTTTACCTAAAATCTTTTTTGATGAAAGAAAATTTCTTAAAAACCTAATTACAATAGCAGAATTAACTCAGTTGATTAAAAGACAAAGGGGCAGCAAAACTCCTGGCTGAGGCCCAGATGACTTTAAAGCTGAGTATTATGAGAATTATCCAGATAATTTTATTAATCATCTATTAAAATCTCTCAATACAGTCATGGGGGAGGGGGAAGCAAAGCAAAGATTGCCACACCTGGGATATATGCAGTTTAAGCTTAGTCTTACAGCCTATCATATTACTTAACCAATATGTTAAACACTGGGCAGGTATTTGGTGGCAAGATTTACATTTTTTGACAACTCTATAAAAAATGATCAGACAACATTTCTTATGAACATCAAAATGGCATCTAACTGAATATTAGCTGAATATTAATTATATAATTAGAAAACAATGCAATCCATACGGACTGTTATTTATAGATGCAGAAAAAGTGTTTGATAGAGTAGAATGGAGATATTTATTTCAAGTCTTGCAAAAAATGGAGCTGGGCACAAAATTTATCTAGTGGACAATTCTGTTTGGACTACTTTAATGCGCTCTATGTGGGGCTGCCCTTGAAGATGGTCCAGAGGCTGCAGCTGGTGAAAAATGTGGCTCCAATTATACTTGTGGTAAGAGCAGTGGCGTGCGGTGAATTTTTTCGTAGGGGCACCAGCTTGCCAGGGAGATGAGGGGGTGTTGATGTTGTGACCATGAGCATTGTGCCTCCTTCCCTAAGCTGGGCAGAATCTTCCTGGGCTTTGGGAATGAGTCAGCAGGCTTCTAACAGGATGCTGGAGCTCTGCTGCCTCCTTCCTACAGCTAGGTGGGCTTTGGGAAGGTGGAGGGAGGGCTCTTGGACCCTTCGGAGCATCGCACCTCTCTTCCTAAGCCAGGCAGAAGCTTCCCAGGCTTTAGGAAGGAGGCGCAAGGGAAACGTTTGGGGAACTAGCCTAGTCCCCCTATTCCAATGACCGTACACCACTGGGTAAGAGGGAGGGTGATATATCCCCCAGTCTTTCCTTCTCATTTCCCTACTCCTTCCTTTATGCAAGTCATGGAAGAGATCTCCATTGTATCCCTCAAAACTCACTGAGTAGTGCAGAAGCTGAACACCTGCTGACAATTTCTGTAGCTGCTTCAAACACAATTCCAGGATGATAGTTGCTTCCTCTCTGGTACATGGAGAATCTCCTTTCTGGGGCCCAGTCCATTCCAGTCCATCCCATCTCCTGTTCCAAATCAAAATCTTGCCAATGTAAAATGTTTAAAAAGGATGCAGCCCTTAGACCATTGTGTACTGTTGTGCTGTCAATCTCCTTTGGGTATCTATTTGTAGATTATCCCTCACATCTGTTCTGATCTTTGCAAAGACCGCCCCCAGCCCCCAGAGATTATGCTTTGTTATGTACTGAGCTGAGTCCTAGAAAAATAGGATCCAGAATGGAGCAGTATGATTGGTCCTGATTGGCCTACAGGAGCAGCCCGGAATCAGCCAATCACGCGGGGCCCATTGCATAAAATAATGTACAGTCATACCTCAGGTTGAATGTGTTTCAGGTTGAACGCTTTCGGGTTGTGCTCTGCGGCAACCCGGAAGTAATGTTACTTCCGGGTTTCACCTCTCACACATTGCAGATGCTCAAAATGACGTCACGCACATGCACGGAAGCGGCAAAACGCAACCTGCGCAGACGCGCCAGTGCGTGTTATGTTCTATTCAGGATGCGAACAGGGCTCTGGAACGGATCCCGTTCGCATCCCGAGGTACCACTGTATATATAGCTAGACATTTGAGGGAAAGTTTCATTCATCGTTACTATGAGTTGAATAAAGAGCATGAAATTCACGCTCGACTCCGAGTATATTTCATACTTGTTCCCAGTTGTGGAGCAAACCAGAATCCTCCAACATCCATACTCAAAGGAAAAAACTTTTCGAACTCTTATTAATGAGGAGGAGCAAATTTGTTAAGCTGAATGATGGGTCTGGTCTCTGAATGATGATTCTCCAGAGTTTATGCTATTGCATTCTATTAATTCTGGAGGGGGAACCTGGTTGAGTCTTCCTTGGACCCTGGAGATCACCACCCTTAAGCAGAGATGAACAAAAGCTTCCCTTGAATCAGAAAACACAGAGCTAATCTCCTCAGCAGATGAAGGAGGCCAGTTTCATCCTATGCAGAACAAGTCCACTTCCTTTGTTCTTCACATTGACAGGAGCAAGAGAGCAAACAGGAAGTGCCTTTACTTAAGTAAGTGTGAATATTCTTATGTTTTCGGGGTGGGAGCAAGACTCCTCTAAAATGTCTGGATTCAATGAAGGGGTAGAATTTAAGGAAACCCCTAAATTCCTGGGCCTAATGGGGGCTTGAATTTAAAGCGGTTTTTCCATGTCCAGGAAACACCCATTAAGAAGGCCATTTTCTGTCTGGGCTGGACAGAAAATGGGGAAAGCCCTCGCTGAGGTAAGAGATGATTAGCAGAGACAAAAGGACAGAGTTTCAGGAAGGGGGAGCAGAACTGCAGTGGGCAATGAGGTAAGCAAACAGGAAAGAATTGTCGCTTTTTGAAGCTGGAGGGGGGGCAAAGCATGAAGCAGGCAGTCTGTTTCAAGCTGCAGCAGAGATCAGACATGATATTTGGAGTCTCTTGGAATCTGAGGCTGCAGCAATGGAAGAAACAGGACCCTCTTGGGATGTGAATGCTCTGATCTCTCTCCATCTAGACACAGGTTGCATAGATATGTAAATAAACCCTGTATCATAAAGAGATCACGGACTCCACTTGGCCTCATTGTTCCAAAAGTAAACACAGACCCTGGTAAACATGCCTGGTACCTCTGGAATCTCTCACTGCTCATAGATTGGTGAAACAATGTGTTACCCACTTAAAAGCTTCTAACATCCAAGAAACCTATTGAGGATTTTTTTAATGGTATCTGCTCAATTCACCCAATACAATTAAAGCGCACGACTATTCCCAAAGAATTCTGGGAACTATATTTTACCACTCACAGAGAAGCAATTCCCAGCACCCTTAACAAACTACGTTTCTCAGAATTCTTGGGGTGGGGGAGACTTACTATGTTTTTCAGATGTGCTTTAAATGCTTGGTGTGGATGTGGCCTCTTGGCATCTTCTGACGATAGAGATAGCTTGCTAAAACTTTCATAGCAAAAAAGAAATAAATGCCAGGGGCTGGATGTTTTGTGCAGATATCTCTCCTTAAGCATACTGCTGACTGCATCATCCAAGTCTCTGGCTTGGAGGTCTATAACAGACCCCCACAGTAAGGTCACTGTTGTTCCTCTCTTCTACAGTTTCCTCCCATATATTCTCAACTTGCCTTCCATGCTCCAGGTCATGGATCTCTTCACAAGTGTAGACATCATATAATACTCCTCCCCTCCACTCTTTCTGTTTCGTCTATTCCATTTGAATAGGCGGTACCCCTCAATTTCTACATTCCAATCATGTGTCTTATCCCACCAGCTTTCAATAAGGTCTATTAGCATTCAATAATGTCTGCCACCCTTTATTAAGAGTTCAGATTCGTCTTCATTGTTCCCTATACTCTGTGGATTTCTATAGAGACAACTGAAACCACAAGATGTTCTGTCCAGCTGCTTCCTTCTTGTAGTTTCCTGCCCTTTAGCAGGTTTCTGTAGCACCACCTCAGTTTCCTGTACATCAACATTAAGTTATTAACCCCACTAACAGGTGTTTTCTTTCGTCTGTAATATTGTCTCCCTCCTCCTTAGGATTTAGTTTAAAGCTCTCCTAATGAGCAAACACTTTCTTGCCAACCACTGTGAGGTATAACCTATCTCTTGCCAGAAGTCCATCCTCAAGGAAGCAGAAACCATTGGCCAAGAAGCCAAATCATTCCTGACAACAACACCTGAGCAGCCATTGGTTTACCCCCAGTATCTTCCCCTCTCTTCCTGGGCCACAACCTTCAACAGGAAGCAGTGATGAAAAAGAACCACCTGTACCCTAAGGCCCTTCAGTTTCTAATCCAGAGTCTTAAAGTCCCTTGCTATGTCAATGTCTGGCAGTATCTCAAAAACAGACATGGAGAATATGATATGAGGAGAGGAAAGAGGGATTTCCGCATAGTTCAGTTTGGGCAGCTAGCAAGCAGAAGGTGGGGAATTTACTAGCCTAAACATTTCTTCTTCTTCTTTAGCCTAATGAGTCCTGGGAATGCAACAGACTTCTCTGAATTATTCCTCCGTGGCTTCCCAACCCAGCCAGAGTTTCAACGGCTCCTCTTCCTGCTATTCCTCTCCATGAACCTGCTGGCCATACTGGGGAACGCAACAATCATCTTCTTGATCCGTTCTGATTTACGGCTCCTCCAGGCTCCTATGTATTTCTTCCTCAGCCACCTTGCCTTAGCTGACTTGGGCTTCACCTCCACCACCATCCCCAAAGTGCTAGAAAACTTGTTGTCTCAGAAAAGGACCATCTCCTATCATGGCTGCCTGGTCCAGATGTACTTTTATATGTCTTTTGGCAACTCAGACAGCTTCCTGTTGGCTTCCATGGCCTACGACCGTTACGTGGCCATCTGCTTTCCCCTGCGTTATACTGCCCTGATGAGCCGTAAGCGTTGCCTCCTCCTTGCAACAGTGTCCTGGGTTATCCCTATTGCCCACTCTCTGCTTTACACCATTTTGATGTCCCACATGTCTTTCTGTGACTCTAGAGAGATCCCACATTTCTTCTGCGATCTTTACCCTGTGTTGGAGATCTCTTGCTCAGACCGCAGTGTCATAGATATGCTGATTCTGACTGAAGGGTCGGTGGAGGTCCTGGGGCCATTTTTGCTGATTCTCATCTCCTATATGGGTATTTTCTACACCATCCTGAAGATTCCATCCAACTCTGGAAAGAAAAAGGCTTTCTCCACGTGTGGGTCCCACATTGCTGTGGTGGTCTTGTTTTATGGTACTGTGAGCTGGATTTATTTCAAGCCACGTTCCAACAACTCGGATCGCAAGGACACTGTGGCCGCTGTCATGTATACCATGGTGACCCCTATGCTGAATCCCTTCATCTACAGTCTCAGGAATAGTGAAATGAAAGCAGCCATGAAGAGGATCATTAGGCACCATTTTCATTAGTGTCTTTTGCTGTCACGCCTTATAGTAGCAGGAGTGGGAGCCAACATCACTGGGATAACGGAGCACACAGATGGTGTGTGCGCTTTCGGGTCTGTTTTAAACTTGGGCCCAAATGTTGGGTATCTGTAATGGGGAAACGGACTGCAATCTGTCTTTCAGATATTTGGGACCTGCATGTGCTAGGATTAGCTGAACTACCATAAGCAAATATATTAACCCTAATACTTACAGTAAAGATCAGCATCATAATCTTATATTTGCCTTATATTAACTATCACTCCCCTGTAAGTAGTAACCAGACTTCAATTAGATAATTAAAGCTTCCAAGAGTAGATATATGATTCAGGAATAGTATAGGCAACCAAATGGTCTTTGTGTGAGGTTTGGTGCTTATAGGGATAACCTCTATGTGTCCTGCATCTGGGGAGGAGCTTCCTACATCCGGGAGCTCAGTTCTTTGTCTGTGAGTTAGTTTCACTTCTCAACGGAGAAGGAAGAGAGACACACGCAATGTCTGCTGTCTCGGACGGTGTTTGTTATTTTATCTGTCTGTGTAAATAAAGCTGTTTAGATTAGAAAGAAACAGTGTATGGACTCTCTCTTCACTTACACATCAAGCACATGCCACCGCTCTGCTACTGGCTGGGAATTTTGGAGCAGTGGAAACGTACCAGACCCAGTCAGCTGTCCAACAGGTTATGGAAGGATCCAGGCCACGTTTGTGCTGAGTGTGAGGATGAGACAAAGTGGAGTCCAGCTCAGAGATCCTGCCTGCTGCTGGGAAAGGGGCAGAGGCAGCTGTGATCTCGCTGGTGAAAGTGGAGCTTGCTGCAGGAAGCATCTTTGAAGCAACCGGCCGGCAGAAAGCATGAGTAAGCTTATAGCCCCAGGAAGATGGCGCAGCAAAATCCATCTCAATCGCACGAGACTTTCAATGTTCCTTTTGAGCAATTGAATGACCGCAATTGGGAGGACTGGTCGAGGCGGATCAAATATTGGCTGTTGGGCAAACAACTCTGGGAGTGCACCCAAAATGAGTCACCAGTGGCAGCTGCTGGGGCAAATGCTCCTGAGATTGAGAGAGTTAACGCAACAATTAAGAAAGGACCAGAAAGCTATGTCCCATATTGTAATAGCTCTTGGGGCATTTCAATTGCCTCACATTGATGGGTTATTGTCTTGCCATGGGATTGGACGGCTTTGGTCAGAGTGCATCAAAGAACCACAGCTGGTGCCAAGATCCATGTGATACGCTCTCTTTTTGAGAAGAGGCTGTCTCCAGGGGAATTGGTACGTGATCACATCACACAGATGCTGCCCATTTTCACTAAGCTGCGTCAGCTGAATGTACCTTTCCCTGATGAGCTCAAGGCATACACCCTGCTGAGCTATGAGAACCTGGAGTTATGAGAACCTGGTTCTGACGATGGAGACTATGCCGTCGGACCAGCTTTCTCTGGAGTATATTACTGGGAGATTAGTTGATGAACAGGAGAAGAGACTGAAAGCTGGGCGAGCAGATGCAGGATGTGCCCCAAGGAGGAGTGGGGGTGCAGCAAGAAGCAATGAGGAGTCTGTAAAAGCCTTTGCTTCGAGACGCTGCTACAGATGCGGGTCCCCCTCCCATCTCGTGAGAGACTGTCCGGCAGAGGCTCAGGAATGCAAGGTCAAGCAACAGATGCAGATAAGGGACTCTTCCACAGCAGCGAGGCGTGGGAAGATGTCCAAAAGTTCCGACCAAGGTGAAAGCAAAGAAAAGTCTTCGCCCTATCACCTTGCAGCTTCCATGGCAACGGTTAAAGGCTGTAAACAGGAAGCTGGGCTGACCTTCGTCATTGACAGTGGAGCAATGCATTCTCTGGTTCCATCTGCTGGGCTTCTTTGGGATTGCAAGGCTGTTAAGAATGGTTGAACTGTCACGCTGGGACTCTTTATTGTCCATTCTTGGAGCACGAGATTCAAGCCTATGTGGTTCCAGAAATGTCCAGCTGTCTTTTGTCTGTCTCTGCATTAGTCGCTGATGGCTTCAGCGTTTGTTTTGAGAATAACATGTGTTCTTTTTCCAGGGGTGGGAGATAACTGTTCAGTGTTGAATTCAAGAACAGGCTGTTCGTGGTGGAAATGTTATTGCAAATAACAGTCCCACTGAGGTAGCACAGGTGCAGTGTGCAAATGTCCCAACACATGATGGCTGTTCCCACCTATGGCATCGCAGGATGGCACATATGAATTGGAATTATGTCACGAGGGCCCCGGGATGTACAGAGGGGTGTAAAATGAAGGCATGTGATAAGTTTTTAGATTGCAGAGCTTGTAAGCAGTCCAAGGTAAAAACGTGCACATACCCCAAGTCTAGCAGAGAAACAGCCAAGCCTTTTGAGCTGGTGCATGCAGACTTGTGTGGCCCTATGCCAGTAGCCAGTCTGGGTGGGGCAAAATTTATTTTGCTTCTTTTGGATGATGTTTCTAGGAACTCTTGGGTCTTCTCGATTAAACACAAAGGGGAAGCTGCTGCATTGGTGAAAGACTGGATCTCTGCTGTAGAATTGCAATTCTCTAGAAAGGTCCGCAACGTTCAGAGTGATAGAGGGGCGGAGTTTACTGGGTCTGCGCTGCAGAATTTCTTCTGCCAGAAGGGTATTGGTCACAGGTTGACAGCACCACACAGTCCTCAACAGAATGGTGTTGCTGAAGGCAAGAACAGAACACTGCAAGAGGCCATGGTTGCTATGCTGTTTGATTCTGGGCTCCCACAGCGCTTTTGGGCTGAAGCCTGGCGCTGCGCGTCGCTTTCTCAGAATCGCTCATTTTCTTCTGTTGTAGGGGACACGCCCTATTTTCTGCTGCACGGCAAAAAGCCCAAGGTGCATTTCTTCTGTGTTTTTGGCTGTGAGACTTGGGTACTTATACCAAAGGCCAAACGCAGAAAGGGTGGACCAAGGTCCAGTAAGATGATCTTCGTTGGGTATGAACCAGGTACCAAGGGGTGGAGATTTGCCTATCCAGAAGGTAATCAATCCAGGCTGCTAGTGAGCAGCAGTGCTGAGTTTTGTGAGCAAAGTGGGTGGACGTGCATACATGGTAACCCAGATGTTGTTTCGGAGAGTTTTCTTGACACAGATGATGATGAGGAGGTGGAGCCTGATCCTGCTGCTGAGGAACAGAGTCCAGAGCAGGCACATCCTAGAACCTCTCCAAGGCTGTCAAGACAGAGCCAAAGAGTGAATCGTCCTCGCCCACAGGTCCAGCTATAAGGTTCAAAAGATGCAGCAGGTCAGAGGGGGAGCTCTCTGATGCTGGGGGTGGTCTAGCTGGCCCTAGTGGGTCAGAGCGGGTACCGGAGCTCATGCTGAGGAGATCAACCCGAACCACGAAAGGTAAACCGCCTGACAGGTTTGAGGCCACAAGTGTGTGGGCTGGGGTGGCTCAGTGTAAACCTGAAAGTTTTGAGGATGTTCAGAAGTTGCCTCAAGAAGAAGCCAGTAAATGGCAAGAGACAATGCAGAAGGAGATGAGCTCAATGGAGTCTCTAGGTGTGTTTTCCCTCACAACATTGCCGGCTGGCAAACAGGCTGTGAGCAGCAGGTGGGTTTATCGCCTTAAACCCACAGAATCTGGAGAACAGCAGTACAAGGCTAGGTTAGTAGCCAGAGGGTTCACACAGCGGAAGGGGCTGCATTACACTGAGGTGTATGCTTCTACTTCCAGAAGTGAAACTGTGCATGCTCTTAGCCATAGCTGCACAAAGAGGTTGGAAGGTGCATCACTTTGATGTGGATGTAGCCTACTTGAACTCAGACCTCCAGGAGGAGTTGTACATGCTTCCTCCTCCAGGGTTTGAGGCCAAGGGGCAAGTCAACATTTGGCGATTGCCTAAATCGAGCTATGGGTTGAGGCAATCAGCCAGAAACTGGAATTTGTATCTGAATGAAGCCTTAGAGAAGCTAGGTTTCAAGAGAAGTCTTGCTGATAGCTGCCTGTACTTAAAGGGTCAGGTGAGTCACAGGAGTTGATTTTAACCTTTGTTGATTATATAGTCCATGTCTCAAAGACACGTGCACAGGTGTAAAAGTTTGCCAAAGACCTTGGTAAACGGTTCAAGCTCAAGAACCTGGGTACAGTAAGGTTCTTCCTAGGTGTGGAGATTTTCAGAAGATGGAAGTTTCTTGCTCAGTCAGAAAGGCAAAATTGAGCAGTTGCTTCAGAAGTTCAGGATGTCTGAACGTGCAGGGGTCAGAACACCCACGGAGACTAGCTACATGAAAGACAGTCAGCAAGCAGAACGCTCTGTGTTCGAAAATGCTGAGCTCTTTCAGTCAGCTCTGGGTAGTCTGTTGTATCTGTCCCAGTGGAGCAGACCTGATATAGCGTTTGCTACCAATCTGCTCAGCCGCGAAGCTACAAACTCAAGCGTACAAGCCTGGAATGGTATCAAACTGGTGCTGCGTTACCTGCAAGATACCAAAGACTTTTGCCTCAAGGTGTCAGCCAAGGGCGACATCAAGCTGACGTGTCTGGTATGGTGGTGAAGGTCGGGGACTCTTTGGTTGGGTGGAAGTACCGGAAGCAAAGTCTCATAGCGCTCTCCTCTACTGAAGCTGAGTTCAGTGCGCTGTCTGAGATTTGCAGGGAATTGGAGTTCTATGTGTGCTTGGTTCAAGAGATCTGCGGAGAGTATTGTTTGCCCGTCACGGTTTGGGAGGACAATCAACCCTTTCTGAAGTTGGCGGAGTCTGGGCAGTTTAAGGCCAGAACCAAACACCTAGACATCCAGTTTCAGAATGTGTGCCAGAATGTTTGGTCGGGATTAGTACAACTGAAATACTGTCCCACTGCTAAAAACTTGGCAGATGGTGTCACGAAACCGCTGACCTTCCAGCGTCATGGGGAGTTCTGTGAAGGTCTGTGTTTGGGGTAAGTGGTTATACTTACATTCCCCCAGATACAGGACAAGAGGGGGTGTGAGGTTTGGTGCTTATAGGGTTAACCTCTATGTGTCCTGCATCTGGGGAGGAGCTTCCTACATCCGGG
>JAXCMG010000049.1:4391521-4401797 GCA_034642415.1 Podarcis siculus | reverse complement strand
CTTCCATCTGAATTTCCTTGTAATTAAATGTAGCAGTTTCCAATATCATTATTTCATAAAACCGTATTACAGTCAATCAAATTTCCTAACTTTTCTATCGTACATTTTCTTATTTATTTATTTAATCCTAGGCCTAATTAGTTCTTTCAAGTGGTTACATATCTTTAATATTACAATATTTATTCAAATAGTCTTTAAATTTCTTCCGATCTTCTTGGTGTTCCTCTTCTTTCTGGTCGCAGATTCTCCCGGTGAGATCAGCCAGCTCCATAAACTCCATCATCTTCATCTGCCATTCTTCTACCGTTGGTGGTTCTTGTGTTTTCCATTTTACGGCTAGTAAAATCCGTGCAGCATTTGTGGCATACAAAAATACTTTTACATCTTTGGGGGGGCAATTCAGAACCTGTTATTCCAAGGAGAAAGGCTTCTGGTTTTTTCATAAATGTATATTTCATCATTTTTTTTAATGCATTAAATTTTTTTCCCCAGAAGTCTTTTACCTTGGAGCAAGTCCACCACATATGATAAAAGGTACCTTCCTTTTCTTTAGATTTCCAGCATAAATTACACTGGTCAACAACAAATTTGTTGTCCGCGTTTTTTCAGTTGATTTAGGGCGAATCTGATGCGCTGAATCCAAAAATCACATTGGTTTTGCTCAATCAGGTCAAGTTTTTGAGCTATGGCCACATGTCTTTTTTATGTTTTTGTTCACAAGTACGCTTGTGCGGAGCATTTTAGAAGAAGTTGGTGGGGGTAAAATGCCATGTCAAATAATTGTTTTGATTGGAAATGATTATTTTAATGACAAGAAGTATTCAGGTCCGATAGTTCTGGGTGATTATGTCAAAAAGGGATCAGTTTGAAGTCATAAAACCTCGAAATCTTCCATAAATTGGTGCGGCAAAGCATAAAGTTATTTTGGTATTAAACTTGGTGACCAGGATAAAGCTTGGGCACCACACATGGTGTGCAAGGCATGCACCAAGACTCTACGTGGATGGACCAATGGCAAGAGGAGTCTGAACTTTGGAATTTCCATGGTTTGGAGGGAGCCGACAAACCATGTCACTGACTGCTACTTCTGCGCTGTTGATGTGACTGGGATCAACAGAAAGAACCGGAGCAGCCTCAAGTATCCTGATCTTCAATCAGCACGTCGTCCTGTAGCTCATTGTGATGAGATTCCAGTGCCTATCTTTGGAGAACTTCCTGACATTAGTAACGAAGATGCCTCCAGTGTTGAAGGACATGAAGAAGAAGTGGTTCTTGAAGATGATGCCCCACATCCATTTTCCCAAAAGGAGTTGAATGATCTAGTTCGCGACTTCAGCTTGCCAAAGGACTCTGCCGAACTGTTGGCATCCAGATTGAAGGGAAAAAACCTCCTCTCTGACAATGCTCGCATCAGCTTCTTCCGCAACAGGCATCAAGAGTACCTCTGTTTTTTCTCAGAAGAGAAGGACTTGGTGTACTGTGCAGATATTGTGCAGCTTCTGCTCAAGCAGATATTGCGCAGCTTCTGCCACAGTACGAACCCAAAGATTGGAGACTGCTCATTGACAGCAGCAAGCGATCACTGAAATGTGTTGTGCTACACAACGGCAACCAGTTTGCCTCTATACCCCTGACTCACTCGAGTACACTGAAGGAGAACTATGAAGCGGTGAAGTATGTGCTGGAGAAAATTGGTTATGATCAGCATAAGTGGTTTATTTGTGTTGACCTGAAGATGGTGAACTTTTTGTTGGGACAACAGTCTGGCTTCACCAAGTACCCATGTTTTCTGTGCATGTGGGATAGTAGGGACCGTGCTCAGCATTACACGAAGGACTGGCCTGTGCGGGAGGAATTGGTGCCTTGCAGAGAAAGGAACGTCATCAACGACCCTCTGGTGGACAGAGACAGAATACTCTTCCCACCGCTGCACATCAAGCTCGGCTTAATCAAGCAGTTCACCAAGGCTCTGGACAAGGATGGTGACTGCTTCACTTACTTGTGCCAGGCTTTTCCAGGATTGACCATGGAGAAGTTGAAAGCTGGCATCTTTGACGGTCCTTAGATCCGTCAGCTCATCAGAGATCCAGAGTTCGGAAACTCAATGAACGAAGTGGAACTGGAAGCGTGTAAGGCATTTGTTCTGGTAGTGAAGAACTTTCTTGGCAACAGTAAGGCCAGAGACTACACAGAACTTGTCAACAACATGCTGACTGCTTTCAGAAACCTGGGCTGCAACATGAACGTCAAGATGCACTACCTATTTTCATATATGGACCAGTTTCCTGAGAACCTGGGTTCAATGAGTGACGAGCAGGGGGAGAGATTCAATCAGGACATGAAAGAGATGGAGACCAGGTATCAGGGTCGCTGGGACGCAGTCATGATGGCTGACTACTGTTGGACTCTGAAGAGAGACCTCCCTGCCCCTGAGCATTCCAGGAGTTCCAAGAAACGGAAGTTCAAGCCCTGAAGTTTGAAAAATGGTGAAGCAACATGCAATTTACGTGTACTTACCTTTATCAATGCCCACCATTCAGTTTGCAGTAATCAATGTTTCTATCAGGTAATCAATATATGATGTTGGAAAAACATTTTTTTCTCTTAAAAACATATTTAGGATGATATGTGTTGACAAAAATCAGCTGATAATGCCACAAAAATGTAATCGATGTTGTCACAAGATCTGATTTTTTTCAAATCAACATAACACAAAAACCTGACCTGATGGAGAGAAACGGATGCCATTTCCTGATTCAGCAGTGCAAAAATACCCTAAATCAGTTGTAGAAATCTAGACAACATTCAAAAAGTAAAAAATTGTTGCCCAGTGTTATCACAGTTGTGGTAGATCTTCACCAGTTTAACAGCGGTTAAGTACCATCTATACATCATTTTCATAATATTTTCCTTTAACATTGTACATGCAGTAAACTTAAACCCTTTCTTCCAAAGTCTTTCCCAGTCCTCCATCATTATATTATGTTCCACATCTTGTGCCCAATCAATCATAACCGACTTTACTTGCTCATCTTTTGTATGCCACTCCAGTAACAAACTATACTTCTCAGACATGTTCTTAACATTAGTATCTAACAACTCCGTTTCCAATTTGTTTTTTTCAGTTGCAAAACCTTTTTTCTTGTCAATCTTAAATAGTTCATTAATTTGGTAATATTGAAGCCAATTCACTTTATCTTTGATTTGTTCAAATGGTTTTAATTTAAATCCCTCACCATCTTCTATCAGTAAATCAGAATATTTCAACCACTTATTTTCCATATTTAGCTTTTTTGTGTGCCTGCGCTTCCATTGCTGAAATCTATTTGGGTGTTTTTCTTACCAAAAGATCCTGATACCTACCCCACACTTTATAAAGCGCCTTCCTAATTATATGGGTCTTAAAACCACTATGGGCCTTTATTTTGTCATACCAAAGATATGCATGCCAACCAAACCTATTATCCAATCCCTCTAAATCCAAAATATCTTCATTTTCTAAATTAATCCAATCTTTAATCCAGCAGAAGGCCGCTGCTTCAAAATATATCTTTAAATCAGGCAGGGAAAACCCCCCTCTTACTTTTATATCCATAAGTAATTTATACTTAATTCTCAGTTTTTTCCCTTGCCAAATAAATTTGGACAAGGCCTTCTGCCAGTCTTTGAAACATTTGACATTATCAATAATGGGTAAAGTTTGAAACAAAAACAACATTTTCGGCAATACATTCATCTTAACCATCGATATTCGACCCATAAGTGAGAATTTTAAATTTGACCAAATCTCTAAGTCTCTTTTTATTTCATTCCATACTTTCTCATAATTATCTTTATATAAATTCAAATTCTTCGCTGTTAAGTTCACACCCAAATATTTAATCTTCTTCGTGAATACCAGGCCTGTTTTTTCTACAAGGGTTTTTCTTTCATCTTTATCTAAATTTTTATCCAATACTTTGGTTTTGCTCTTATTTAATTTAAAACCAGCCAGCTGCCCATACTCCTGAATCATCTCCAGTGCTTTCAATGCACTGGTCTCTGGATCCTGTAAGGTTATAACCAAATCATCAGCAAAGGCTTTTAATTTATATTGCTTGGATTGTATTGCTACAATGCCCTTTACTTTCTCTTCTTTCCTCAACATATTCAGCAATACCTCCAGGACCAAAATAAATAATAGAGGGGAAAGTGGGCATCCTTGCCTGATTCCTTTCTCAATTTTAATTTCCTCCGATACCACATTATTAACATTAATTTTAGCTTTTTGTTCAGAATAGATCACCTTAATACTATTTTAAAAAAATTGGCCAACCTCTATACGTTCCAGATTTTTTTCCATGAAAAACCAAGAAATATTGTCAAAGGCTTTCTCTGCATCAATAAACATTGATAATGCTTTGCAATCATTTTTAGCCTCTAATCTTTCCAAAATGTCCACTATATTTCTGATGTTATATTTCATATATCTTCCAGGCAGGAAGCCTACCTGGTCTTTATGTATATACAGTGGTACCTCGCAAGACGAATGCCTCGCAAGACGAAAAACTCGTAAGACGAAAGAGTTTTCCGTTTTTTGAGTCGCTTCGCAAGACGAAGTTCCCTATGGGCTTGCTTCACAAGACGAAAAACGTCTTGTGAGTTCTTGCGAGTTTGTTTCCTTTTTCTTAAAGGCGCTAAGTACCATTAATAGCCGTGCTTCGCAAGATGATAAATCCGCAAGATGAAGAAACTCGCAGAACGAATTAATTTCGTCTTGCGAGGCACCACTGTATTCTGTTAAAACCTTTTTCAGTCTATTTGCCAGAATATTTGCAAATATTTTATAATCTACATTTAATAGTGAGATTGGTCTGTAATTCTTTACATCTGATCTATACTGGTCAGGTTTCGGTATCAGAGTTATATATGCTTGTCTCCAGTTTTCAGGTACCCTCTCCCCTCTCAATATCTTATTACAAACCTCTGCTAATGGTTGAATTAACAAGTCTTTAAAAGTTTTATAATATTTAGCAGATAATCCATCCGGTCCTTGGGCTTTGCCCAATTGCATCTGGCTTATTGCTATTTCAACCTCTTGTCTTGTAATCATATCATTGAGTAGTGATCTTTTGTCTCCGGGAATTTTCTACAATTCATTTATCCTAAGAAATTGCTCAATTTTGAAATATTTCTGAAAACGTTTTCGTATTTTGTTTCTGTCTCTTTTTTAATTGCCAAGCCAACAATTTCCCACATTTATTTGCAGATTCAAAATTTATCTGTTTCATTAATTTTATTTTCCATTCTATTTCTTGATTTATAATTTGAGAAAATTGAGTCTGCAAAGCTTTGATGTCTTTTTGTATCTGTTGGCTTTTAGGCTTTGATCTTAAATTCTTTTCTTTCTCTTTTATTTGAGATAGAATTTTTTCCTTTTTTCCCTTTTGTATCTTTTTCTTTATGGCATTCTGTTGTATGAGGAAACCTCTCATAACAGCTTTACTAGCATCCCAAATGACTCTTGTTTCTACCTCTATATTTATGTTTAGTTCAAAATCTTTTAGAGTCTTTTGGGCCTTTCCCACCACCTGTTCATTCCTCAACAACCCATCATTCATACTCCATCTGAAGAAACCCTGCAGATACAATTTCATTTCCAATAACACTGCATTGTCCTAGGGCATATTTGAATTTTTGATAGCCTTGGAGCTAAATCTTTGGTAATCTATAAGTAATCGCTTCTCAAAAATGTTTGAGACGAATTTGAGAAAAAAGTGTAATCTTCCTCTGTAGGATTTTGTAGTCTCCATATATCTGACAGATCTTATTTGTCCACCATGTCAAAAAACAATTTTGGAAGTCTGCCTGCATTTTGCACTTTTTGCTCTTGTGATTTATCCATAAGTGTAGAGACTACTCCATTCAAATCCCCCATTAGTATTATTTTATAATCCAGATATTCATTGAGAATTTAAACCATTAACATTCCAGGAGTAAATATTTAAGGACATCTTGATTTTTTAGGGGCCTTCTGCCCCGGCACCCAAAGGAGGAGAACTTTCCAAGCCAGGTTCCTTTGCGTTTTTCTTCAGAAATCTCTCTTTCTCTCCCACAGTTCTGATTTTTCGTGAGGGTGGAGAATTTACTAACCTAACCATTTCTTCTTCTTCTTTAGCCTAATGAGTCCTGGGAATGCAACAGACTTCTCTGAATTATTCCTCCGTGGCTTCCCAATCCAGCCAGAGTTTCAAGGGCTCCTCTTCCTGCTATTCTTCTCCATGTACCTGCTGGCCTTTCTGGGGAACGCAACAATCATCTTCTTGATCCGTTCTGATTTACGGCTCCTCCAGGCTCCTATGTATTTCTTCCTCAGCCACCTTGCCTTTGCTGACTTGGTCTTCATCTCCACCACCATCCCCAAAGTGCTAGAAAACTTGTTGTCTCAGAAAAGGACCATCTCCTATCATGGCTGCCTGGTCCAGATGTTCTTTTTTATGTGTTTTGGCAACTCAGACAGCTTCCTGTTGGCTTCCATGGCCTACGACCGTTACGTGGCCATCTGCTTCCCCCTGCGTTATTCTGCCCTGATGAACCGTAAGCGTTGCCACTTCCTTGCAGCAGTGTCCTGGGTTATCCCTATTGCCCACTCTTTGCTTTATACCATTTTGATGTCCCACATGTCTTTCTGTGACTCTAGAGAGATCCCACATTTCTTCTGTGATCTTCCTTCTGTGCTGGAGATCACTTGCTCAGACCGCAGTGTCATAGAAATGCTGATTCCAACTGAAGGGGTGGTGGAGATCCTGGGGCCGTTTGTGCTGGTCATCATCTCCTATATGGGCATTTTCTACACCATCCTGAAGATTCCATCCAACTCTGGAAAGAAAAAGGCTTTCTCCACGTGTGGGTCCCATATTGCTGTGGTGGTCTTGTTTTATGGCTCTGTGACCTGGGTTTATTACAAGCCACGTTCCAACAGCACAGATCCCAAGAAAACTGTGGCTGCTGTCATGTTTACCATGGTGACCCCTATGCTGAATCCCTTCATCTACAGTCTCAGGAATAGTGAAATGAAAGCAGCCATGAAGAGGATCATTGGGCACCATTTTCATTAGTGTCTTTTGCTGTCACACCTTATAGTAGCTGGAGTGGGAGCCAACATCACTTGGATAGCCAAGCACACAGATGGTGTGTGCGCTTTCGGGTCTGTTTTAAACTTGGGCCCAAATGTTGGGTATCTATAATGGGGAAACAGACTGCAATCTGTCTTTCAGGTATTTGGGGCCTGCATGTGCTAGGATTAGCTGAACTACCATAAGCAAATATTTTATTTCTAATACTTACAGTAAAGATCAGCATCATAATCTTACATTTGCCTTATATTAACTATCACTGCCCTGTAAGTAGTAACCAGACTTCAAGTAGATAATTAAATCTTCCAAGAGTAGATTTATGATTCATGAATAGTATAGGCAACCAAATGGTCTTTGCATTATTCACTCACACAGGAAGTTTCCCCCTTCTCTATAGGGTATAGCTGGATTCAGAATAACCATCTCCCTTGTTCTCTCTTTTTTTTAGCATGTGTCTGTGGCATATTGTTACACCCACGCTTTAGGGGTTTTTTTTTGGTTCACTGGGGACTTATTTTACTCTTTAGATATAAGTTGTGTATATGTGCTGTATGCAGTGTTTCTCAAACTTGGGTTTCCAGCTATTGTTGAACTACAACTCCCACAATCCTTAGCTTGCAGGACCAGTGGTCTGTGGTGATGGGAATTCTAGTTCAACAACAGCTGGAGACCCAAGTTTGAGAAACACTGACTTAATGATTGCATAGCTGCCCATATATGTGTAATCTTCCTGCCCAATCATAGAATCATAGAATTGCTGAAATGTAGAGTTGGAAGGGACCCTGAGGGTCATCTAGTTCAACCCCTTGCAATGCAGGAATCTCAACTAAAGCATTCGTGGCAGATGGCTATCTAACCTCTGCTTAAGAACCTCCAAAGGAGAGGCCACCCACACCCAAGGAAGTTCGTTCCACTGTCTTCAGAAAGTTTTTCCAGATGTTTAGCTGGAATCTCTTGTAACTTGCAGCCATTGGTTCAGATTGTACCCCCTGGAGTAGGATGAAACAAGCTTGCTCCATCTTCCATGCCTCACCTTGCTTCATGGGTGGGCCAGCCCTAGTGTGAACATCTTGCCAGCTAGAGTGTGTGTAGCAAGTTTTGAATATCAGAACATCACACATTAAATGCTTCCCGATAAAAGACTGCCTTCAGATGTCTATGGAAGCAACTACTCTATTCCAAACTTAAAAATAGAAAGTGTAATGCTGGTGGTCAACAGAAGAGGTTTAAAGACTGTCTCAAGGCAAATCTTTAAAAATGTAGTATAAACACTGACAACTGGGAAACACTGGCCTGTGAGTGCTCCAGTTGGACAACAGCCTTTACCAAAGGTGTCATGGGCTCTGAAGACCCTCAAACTGAGCTTCCTGTTTCCGGCAGTGGGAAGTGGCTGACTCCCATACGATCGGATCCCAGCCTTTCGCGAATTCTTCACGGCACTTTAGCAGAAATGCTCAGAGTTCCAGGTTCTTCAGTGCAGTATTATTTATTGTGAGCTTTATATAGAAATATCTACAGAAGCAGTTCATACAGTCAGACAGAGTACCTGGCTGCACCTTAAAGCTGGCATGAGCCAGACGCCTGTGCAGGACATGAATACACATATCGTGGGTTGGGACATTTTGCACATTCGCAACCTTAGACGCACACCATAGAACATACATATTAGTTCTAAGGTTAGCATTTGCCAACAGTGCCCCATTTTGCTTTATCTGGCACTGATCTCCCATGAAGTTTACTTCAAAGCCTGCTTTTGCCAAGTCAGGAATACGCAGGAGATTGTTTTGCATACTAGGCACACACAACACATTCCTGAATGTGTGTCCCAGCTGTGGGAACACAATCTCACCCTCACAGACCACATTAGCTTTCTGGCGTGTAGCAAGACTTACATGCTTTTTGTCTGAAGCCCTAGCATCAGTCAGCAATGCTTTTCTTTTACAAAAAGTTTGAGAAGCTCCGCTGTCCAGAACCCACAGCTCTTCATTTTCTTGGCCATCTGCAGACACCCAAGCGGTAGACTCTCTCTGCTTCCTCCTGTGCTTCTGCTGTTTTTGTTGTTTTCTCGGACAGCTCCGAAGCAGATGACCGCTGGACTTGCAGCAAAACCACCTTTTTACTTTGTTGACCACCGGCTGGTCTGCAGCAGCTCCTCCTGGCTGTTTCTCCGGCTCCCGACACCTCTGCTCTTCCCAGCTGTTGTTCCCTCTGGGATGCTCCGACAGCTGGGCTGAGGTCGTCTTTCGCTCTGCACGCCTTTCCTCCTCTGCAGACAACTGTCCGGTAACGTATTCCAGAGTCAGTTTATCAGTCTCTACCAACTCGAGGGAATTGACTAGCATATCATAGCTGTCGTCAAGGGAACTCAGGACTATAAAGACTTTGTCCTCTTCCCCCACAGGCCTCCCTCTTAAGACTAGCCCCTGGAAACAGCCTGTTAGGAACTTTAGGTGATTTACCAGGGAGTCCCCCGGTTTCTTCCGACACCGGTACATTCTCCTGGTCAGTGTTATCAGCGAGCCAGCTGTCTCTCACACATGGACAGCCTTGAGCGCATTCCATGCCTCACTTGCCGTCACCTTATCTGCTACGTAGACCAGCTGGCTATCGTCCACTCCAAGGATGATCATAGCCAAGGCTTTCTCATCCTTCTCATCCTCCTCAGGGGGCTGCGGTGGATCTTCCACCACTTTCCACAGGCCCTCATGCTTCAGGAAGTGTTGCATGTAGACCGACCAGATACTGTAGTTTGTGGCCATCAGCATCTCCAGCAACATGCCAGCTCTGGACTGCTCCATACCTGCAGCTCACCTCCAGCACCCACGGCTAGATAACTGCCACCTGTACTCTTGCGCAGCGGAAGTGTGCTGGGTCCGAAACCCTGTCGTGAATTCTTCGCGGTGCTTTAGCAGAAATGCTCAGAGTTCCAGGTTCTTCAGTGCAGTGTTATTTATTGTGAGCTTTATATACAGATATCTACAGAAGCAGTTCATACAGTCAGACAGAGTACCTGGCTGCACCTTAAGGCAAATATCGAAGACTCTTTCTCTCTGACCACACTCCTCTACCCCACCACCTTACTGCTGGACAGGTTTCCCTTTTAAACCGATGACAGCTGTGATGGGATGATAAGCTGCTTGTGCGTAAAATCCAGATCCCTC
>JAXCMG010000049.1:4318379-4371490 GCA_034642415.1 Podarcis siculus | reverse complement strand
TCTTTCTCTCTCTCTCAAAACCATACACAGCACTTCTACTCCTAACATACCTCACATCAAACTGAGCTAGCAATCCCTAGATAAGAGTTGAGTGCTGGTCGTTAACCAATCAGAGTAAGCAGTTTCTAGGTCAAGCAGACCTGGGCTTTCTGCCAAGAGTAAATTGACACTGCCTTGAGTTAATTGTCTGAAGCCAGAATCTGCAAGTTTCCCATGAGAATCAATTAACAGAAACTGAACAATTCCTTCATCCAAGTCATTGATAAAGACGTTGAACAACAGCAGGACCAGGACAGAATCCTGGAGCCTCCCACTTGCCACTTTTTTCCAGGATGACAAGAAACCATTAATGAGTATTCTTTGGGTTGGGTCAGTCAATCAGCTACAAAATCCACAAGCATATCATTTTTTTTAATGCTTTATTGAAACTGATTAATAACAAAAACAATCTTGTGTATTGAATATACAAATAAAAACTAATTCAATCCTATACAATCCCTTTCACCATACATTCTTATGATACAAAAGACTTCCCGTCAGCTCCCAATGTATTTACCATTTCTGCTATCAAATGTACTTATAATTATTCCTTTATTCTTTTTATATTATCTAATACTTTCTTACAGCTTTTCCTTATTTTTTATTGCTATTTTACACAGAAATTTCAGCCTTACTGAAATCAAAGTGCATTGCGCCAAACAGCATTCCATCAACCCTTCAGCACTATCAAAAAGAAGAAGAAATGAGATTCATGTACCATGATTTGTTTTTGAGAAACCCATGTTGGATCTTAGTAATCACTGCCTCTTTTTCTAAGTGCTCACAGACCGACTGTTTAATTATTTGTTCTGGGGTCTTTCCAGGCATCAACAGCAAGCTGACTTCCTCCCGAGGTTCCCAGTACTTCCACCTTGTCAATCAGTTCTGCCCTGTCAAGCCTTATGGATTAAGTAGAGGTGTCACACAGCTCACCACCCTATATCCTCCATGTTGGTAAAACACACCAACCCCAAACTGAAGAAAACATTGCACAAACAAATTTACCTGACAGGCAAAGATTGGAATGTGCATGACTGATCTTTGTCTTAGTCCCTGATCTGCAAACATGGGAATAATAATAAAACTGACCTACTTATAAAAGTAAAGGGACCCCTGGGGCTTCCGGAGGCGGCGCGAAACAGCAATGGCGGTCCTCTTCAGTTGCTGAAGAGGGGCTCCGCGGAAAAGGGTCGTGCGCTGCGGCACAGCGACGACCCAGCAAGAAAAACCACGGGTAGAGTGAGCCCGTGGCCGTGGGATTCGGCGGGTACCAAGAGCGACCCCAGAAACGAAGAAGGGACCCCGTAAGGGGCTCCGGAACGTGGAGGGGGTAGCGGTGCTGTGAATCCATCGCTCTTTCCGCGGAAGTGAAGCCGCGCGGCTGCTGCTGATGAGCGCTGACCTTTCTTCTAAGACCAATCGACTTAAGACCACTACTCGTGAGTAAGAAATTTGAGACTCTATTTGAACAACAATTTCCAGCAATTTGGCTGAAAACGGGAGACGCTAAAAAGGAAGTCAGTCTTCCGTCCCTGTTTAAAGTACTGAGCAAAGCCCCTTTAAAGTTGAAGCGCTGAAAGGAGTTTAAAAGAAGTTAGAATTTACCCCGCAAATTCGGACTTGATTGATTAAAAGTTAAGAAAAAGTTAGAACTGTGTCATAAGTGGACAGAGACTGTGTTATTCCCCTTCATTTCTGTGGATTATAAAGTTGTGAGACCCCAGCTCTCGAGCTGCCTGGATACAAAGTAGCATCAGATTGCGGTGACTGTATACAGAGATACAAAGTTCTACTGGGCTACTCTGCAAGTTACAAAAAAGGAACTGTTGCACATATTCCGATAAAGAACTTATACTCTCTGCAGTTTAAAGCGAACTCAGAGGGTCCCCCCCTTTATTTTGGATTTTATTGTATTTGGGAACTTTTTGGTGGAAAATTCCATCTTTCCTTAACTTTTGGGGAGCTCCCCCTGCTGGATTGTGGAAACATTAGTCTCTGAGAACTGCTGGTTGTTTTGGAACTTTTATGCTTGGATGTTTACTTTCCCTTCGGATTGCTTTTCCCATGGGATTTACAATTTGACCTTGAAGCCTTGACAGCTGTGGAATGAGTGGCGCAGCAAAAACAAGGGCTGGCAAGAAAGCAAGACAGACTGAACTATTGCAATCAACTTTGCCTGTGCAGGCACGTAGATCATCTGTCCCAATTGTGACAGGGCTGCAGGAAGAACAATCTAAACAGCCAGTTCTGGAGGATATGGCTGCAGGAGGGCTTGACCCTGTCTCTAAAGAAATACTGGAGCAACTGGCTGCATTAAACAAGAAGGCCGATGATCAAGCGGTTAAATTTGATCAAGTGACAGCTACAATTAATAAATTGACAGATCAAGTTGCCCAAAACACACAGGCAATAGGAAATATTGAAAAGACTGCGATTGAAAATCGAAGACTAGTCGAGGAAGTGAATACAAAAGCAGACCAAAATAAAAAAAGGATAGAGGAATTAAGAGGGGAAGTAAGACCACTGAGTAGACAGATTACTGAACAACAGGCCTATCTGTCTATGGCGGAATTGAAAAATCGGGAGAGCAACCTTAGGATTAGAAATATCCCAGAACAAGAAAAGGAAGATTTGGCTGGTTTTTTGACAGCAGAAATATCCAAATTCTGGGGTTTGGCAGAAGAAAAGGACTTTAAAATCGTTACCGCCTTTAGATTGGGAAGTGTGGCCAGGAAGGACAAACCAAGGGATTGCTTGATCATTTTGAGATACAAGCAAGAAAAAGATAACATACTTGGCCTACACTTTAAAAATCCATTGGTGGTACAGGGAAAGATAGCAGAAATCTTCAGAGACATACCAAAACAGCTGTTGGATTTAAGAACTACATTCAAAGATCTAGCAAGACTACTGAGAAACAACTCAATCCGTTACAGGTGGGAATTCCCGCAAGGACTATCTTTTAACTTGAAAGGGAAGAAGGTCAGAATCAGAACAGCAGAGGAGCAAGATAAGTTCCTAAGTGACTACGGGGAGGACCTTCGAAAAGGAACAGCAGGTGCCTGGGCACTCCACACGCCCGACGTAAAAGACCCACCTCCAGACATAGACGATAAGGGAGACAAACCCACTGGCTGACAAACTGATCCAGGATGTCTCTGCAGCTTCTCAGTTGGAACATTCATGGTGCAAACTCCCCTGAAAAAAGGAAAAGGATCTTCCACATATTGAAGAAGGAACAATTAGACGTTATATGCCTACAGGAAACCCACGTAACTAGGCTCCATAGAAGAGTATTAATTAACAAGAGACTAGGCCAAGAATTCATCTCATCAGACAAAGTAAAGAAAAGAGGAGTAGTGATATATGCAAAGGAGAGCCTAGCACCAAAATTTGTTTTTAAAGATGAACAAGGAAGAATTTTGGCGATTGAAATACAAGCACAAGGAGAAAAATTTTTGATAGTAGGAATTTATGCACCAAATGATGGGAAATCAGAATTTTACAAGAAGCTGCATGAGATAATGCTGGATTATATTGATTACAACAACATCATTTTGATGGGAGATATGAATGGAGTTGTCTCCACACATATGGATAAGTCACAAAACCAAAACTTGACTAAAGAAGGCAGACTACCAAAGACTTTTTTCGAGTTTACAGACAATATGGATTTGATTGACATCTGGAGAGTAAAGAACCCTCTAGGTAAAGAGGGAACATTCTTTTCTGAGGCCCACCTATCTTGGACACGAATCGACCAAATCTGGGTATCTAGAGGACTGGCACCTAAGACCAAAAAAATTGAGATTTGCCCCAAAACCTGTTCCGACCACAACGCTCTGAAAATGGACTTGAGACTCACACCAACTGGATCCTTCAGATGGAGAATGAATGACTCTTTGTTTAGAGATCAGGAGATTGTGAAGAAGGCCCAAAAAATGATGAAGGATTATTTCGAAATTAATTTGAACACTTCGGTGGAGAAAAAAACAATCTGGGACGCAAGTAAAGCCGTTATGAGAGGGTTTCTGATACAACAGAATACTATTAGGAAAAAACTCTGGAATGGTAAAAAGGACAAGATCTTGGAGAAGATAAAAGATGGAGAGAAAAGGTTGAGATTGAACCCAAAATCAAAAGAAGTCTTAAGAGAAATAAAATTTCACCAAGCACAATATACGAAATTGATAAATCAAGAAGTAGAATGGAAGGTTAAACAGATGAAACAAAGATCATTCGAATCGGCAAACAAATGTGGGAAGCTATTGTCATGGCAGCTGAAAAAGAGACAGAAATTGAACTTTGTTACCAACCTAGAGGTTGAAGGTGAATGTATTCAGAAACCGGAGGAAATTAGAAAGTGTTTCCAGAGATATTTCAAAAAACTGTATACACAAGGTCATCAAGAAGAGAATGAGATAAAAAAATTCTTAAAAAGTCATGGCCTGCAAAAATTGGCTCAAGATAAACAAATAACCCTGAATTACAAAATAACAGAACAAGAAATTGAAAGTGCCATTCAGAATATGCAATTAGGCAAATCTCCGGGCCCAGATGGACTTACCTCCAAATACTACAAGACACTGAAGGAATATCTGATTCATCCATTGTTGGAGGTATGCAACCAAATTATGGAAGGGAAGGGAGCACCAGAATCGTGGAAAGAGGCATTCATCACGTTGATACCAAAATCAGAATCTGAAAAGACTCAGCTTAAGAACTATCGCCCTATCTCACTCCTAAATGTGGATTATAAAATCTTTGCTGATATTCTGGCAAATAGACTGAAAAAAGTTTTAAACGAAGTAATTCACAAAGATCAAGCAGGCTTTCTCCCTGGCAGACATTTGTCAGATAATACTAGAAACATTGTGGATGTTTTGGAACTATTACAGACAAATCTTAATACAAAAGCAGCTTTAATATTTATTGACGCGGAGAAGGCCTTTGACAACATATCTTGGAAATTTATGAAGAAAAATTTAGAAGGGATGGGAGTGGGAGAGGCGTTTCAAAATGGCATTGAAGCAATCTATTCAGAACAAAAAGCTAAATTGATAGTAAACAATGTGGTGACAGAAGAGTTCAAAATTGAAAAAGGAACACGACAGGGGTGCCCCCTATCACCCTTGCTATTTATTTCGGTCCTGGAGGTCCTGCTGAACTTGATTAGAAAGGACCAGCAGGTAGAAGGAATACAGGTCGGAGGAAAACAATATAAATTGAAGGCCTTTGCGGATGATTTGGTATTGACATTACAGGAGCCAGTGCCTAGCACAAAAAGAGTTTTGGAATTAATTTCTGAGTTTGGTCGGGTGGCGGGATTCAAGTTAAACAAACAAAAAACTAAGGTTTTGGTAAAAAACTTGACACCTTTAGAAATAGACGGGTTTCAGAAGGAAACTGAACTAAATGTCGCAAAAAAAGTGAGGTACCTGGGGGTTAACCTGACTGGGAAAAATTTGAATTTGTTCAAAGATAATTATGAAAAATGTTGGACTGAAATCAAAAAGGATCTAGATACTTGGTCAAGATTGAAACTTTCCTTGTTGGGAAGAATTGCGGTAGTTAAGATGAATGTATTGCCAAGAATGCTGTTTCTGTTTCAGGCCCTCCAGATCGTGGACAGAGTGGAGTGTTTTGGAAAGTGGCAGAGGGACATTATGAAGTTTGTCTGGCAGGGCAAAAAGCCCCGAATAAAATTCAAAATACTAACAGATGCAAAGGAAAGAGGGGGATTTGCCCTGCCGGACCTAAGGTTGTACTATGAAGCTGCATCCTTCTGCTGGATGAAAGATTGGTTTCTGCTAGAAAACACTGATGTCCTAGATCTGGAAGGGTTTAACAATGCTTTTGGGTGGCATGCATATTTGTGGTACGACAAGGTAAAGGTTCATAAGTTATTTAAAAACCATATTGTAAGGAAATCTTTGTTTAATGTCTGGATTAAATACAAGGACTTATTCGAATGCAAGACTCCGAGGTGGTTATCACCGATGGAGGCTAAGGCCATAAAAATACTCAATATGGGGGGTGGCTGGGCAAAATATTGTGAAATAATAGAAAAAGTGGGTGACACTTGGAGGTTGCAGAGCTTTGAAAAATTGAAAGGAAAGGTGCGAGACTGGTTTCATTATGCCCAAATTTTAGAGATCTTTAAAAAAGATAAAAAAATTGGTTTCCAGGTGGAAAAATCGAAACTAGAGTCAGAATTACTTGAACCCAAGACGAAAGTGCTTTCAAGAATGTATAACTTGTTGCTTAAATGGAATACCCAAGATGAGATAGTTAAATCAGCCATGATAAAATGGGCGCAAGACATTGGACACAACATTATGTTTGAAGACTGGGAAAGGTTATGGACCACCGGTATGAAATTTACGGCATGCAGTGCCTTAAAAGAAAACATTATGAAAATGATGTACAGGTGGTACATGACCCCAGTCAAACTGGCAAAGATATACCATTTATCTGACAATAAATGTTGGAAATGCAAGGAGGCTGAAGGAACGTTCTTTCACCTCTGGTGGACATGCCCGAGGGTGAAGGTCTTTTGGGAAATGATTTATAACGAGTTGAAAAAGGTATTTAGGTATACCTTTCAGAAGAAACCAGAGGCCTTCCTCCTGGGCATTGTAGGCCAGAGAGTGCTAAAGAAAGATAGAACTTTCTTTTTATATGCAACTACAGCAGCAAGAATCCTCTTAGCCAAATACTGGAAGGCACAGGAGTTACCCACGCTGGAAGAATGGCACACGCAACTGATGGACTATATGGAACTAGCCGAGATGACCGGCAGAATTCGAGACCTGGGAGAAGACGCAGTGGAGGAGGATTGGAGAAAATTCAAGGACTATTTACAAAAACACTATAAGTTATTTGAATGTTGAGAATTTGCTAAGTTTTGAAAAAAACATGCCTCAATATTGAAATTTGGATATCACTGTGACTGAGTTATGACTGAGAAAAGTTTAATTTTTTGAAGTGAATAATTAGATGAAAATATAAAAACACACAAAACAAGGTAACAATTTGCTATTTAACCTTTATTGTAAAAAATACAGGGACGGAGGAGGTGGGGAAGTCCTGAGGATAATGAAAAAAGATGTGGAAAAATGAGTTTTTTCTTATGCTTTTGTCTGTTTTTTTTCTTTTTCTTTTCTGTAAAAAACGGCTTTTGTTGGGTTGTTGATGATGTAACTTGACTTTGGAAAACAAAGCAATAAAAAATATTTATAAAAAAAAAAATAAAAGTAAAGGGACCCCTGACCATTAGGTCCAGTTGTGGCCGACTCTGGGGTTGCGGCGCTCATTTCGCTTTATTGGCCGAGGGAGCCGGCATGCAGCTTCCGGGTCATGTGGCCAGCATGACTAAGCCGCTTCTTGTGAACCAGAGCAGCGCACAGAAACGGCGTTTACCTTCCCGTCGGAGCGGTACCTATTTATCTACTTGCACTTTGGAGTGCTTTCGAACTGCTAGGTTGGCAGGAGCAGGGACCGAGCGACAGGAGCTCACCCCGTTGCAGGGATTTGAACCACCGACCTTCTGATCGACAAGTCCTAGGCTCTGTGGTTTAACCCACAGCGCCACCCACGTCCCTACTTATAGGTTTGTTGTAAACATGACTTTGAAGTTCATGCATTGTATTATTTCCTGAAATTTCCTCCGAAAGTTCATCCTTAGATATGGTGTATGTCTGGGGTCCCCAATGTGGCTGTGGGCATCATAGTACCCTCACAAACAAGGCCCCATGCTCCTCCCATGTTTTTTAAAAATAAATTGAGGAGGATTTTTTGGATGGGAGTTATTTGATATGGGAGCCTTGTCTGGGTTTTTTTTGTGGGAAGACATTTTCTGCTTTTTATTTGTTGGTGTTTGTTTGGGGGGGGGTGTTGCCTATTTGGAGGGGGCTGTTCTGAGACTTGCCAGTTTCTCTTCTGTGAAAAGGGTATTTTCTGGTGCCCCCTGGTGCCCATAACAGTTTCTTAGATTTCCAGCTGTGCTCCCAGGCCCCCAAAGGTTGAGGACCTGTGTCATAAGTTATCTTTCACTAAAGTGGAAAAGTGAGTAAAAGTTGGGTTGGAAAATCTCCTGATGGCTGTATGGAGGGACTTGGAAATTTCATACCACAGAACCTGCAGTGCGGTGCTCTAATTTTGATTAACAACTTCCCTGTGGAGTTAGGCTCTCCTGCTGCTTTTGTCCTTGGCAACCAAAGCCCACGCCATTGAAATGCTCTCCAGTTTGATACATCATTTATATGCTCTTCTTTGCTGCTGCTTCAGTTTATTTACTTCAGTGAAACCAATGTCCAGGTATGCAAGTCGTTCTTATCCTTTCAACTTTGCAAGCATAACTGGGATTTTCATTACCATTTGGAATGATCAACAGTTGATTACATTTATCCTCTGTCCTCTGACTTATTTTCTCACCGGAATTCCTGCTTTCCATCGGTTCATTAATTTCACATTGAAATCTAAAGGTCCTGTTTTATGCTGACTGCCGCCTTAAGCTAGTTGCACAATCTCCCATTGCTTTCCCTTCATACAGGAAAGCAGAAAACATTTTTTCATCATCGTCATTACTATCCCTTTGTCAAACTACCAAGATTCAACAAGGTGAGTCTGAACCTTGTAGGTAATATTCTGCTATGTTTCCAGGTTGATGATTGAAGCTGCACAGTTGACACGATACAGCAGAGTTGGTGACCCTGTGGTCCTCCAGGTGTTTCGGGACTGCCATCACCTCTCATGCTTGGGCATACTGTCTGGAACTAACGGGAGATGACGTCCAACAACATCTGGAGAGCCACAGGCTCCCCATCCCTGCTATACAGCTCCAAAAGGAACAGGGTAGAAGCAGGAACCTTATTTTAGAAGCTGCTGAGATTTTTCATAAATGCCTTTTTCAAGATGCCCAGTTATCCCTCTGAATGTCATTTTGCCGTTGTCTCTGGGGCAAATTAGATATTATTTATTCTTTTAAATATGTGTTCATAATCTGGCCATTTTCATTTTGGGGGAAAGCGGCTGGGGGGGGGTGGAGCAGCTGTACAGAGCCTAATCCAGAAAGTTTTTCTGATCTGGACACTATTTCCCCAACATTAATCTCCCTGGTACTGTATTTGACCCCAGCAGCACTGTTTGCAGGAAACAACCATTATTTTGGGTGAGTGCAGAGGTAAATAATGAATTCCGTTTTCAAACTCAGGGAGGCTGACTGGCAGATGAGCAACAAAGTGGCAAATGCAGTTCAACGTAAGTAAATGTAAAAGGATGCATATAAGAGGTGGGGGAAGAGGCCAACTTTCAGAATTTTTTAGCCGTGAGTGAAATCAGAACTGTGATTGATGATTCAGTTATTTGGACACCAGGCTAGAGAAATCTCTGGTACCATAAAGAGCTGCTGCTTCCCCCACCCCTTCAGTGAACCTTTCTTTCTTTCTTTCTTTCTTTCTTTCTTTCTTTCTTTCTTTCTTTCTTTCTTTCTTTCTTCCTTCCTTCCTTCCTTCCTTCCTTCCTTCCTTCCTTCCTTCCTTCCTAGTACTTGGAGTTTCTGTAATCCTGAAGACCTACTGACTTCCCCACTTCCCCCCTCCCTTTCTTCCTAACAACCAAGATTTATCTTTCCTCTGGTAGTTTAATCTGAGAGAAGGTACTCCCTACATACTGTTTTCTTCAAATGCTACCACACAGTAAGAAGCTGAAATCCAAGCAGTCATTAAGAATTCAGTCTATAGTTAACCTAGGTGGAATCTAGACAAATATAAAAACTGGTTTGGAAATGTATCTTTAAGCATTTTTAAAAAATACATTGAATTTCCCATAAGGCTCACCATCGGCATCTAGTGTCACACCGTATGTTGCACTTAAAACACACTTAAAACGTTTATTTGCAGCTGTACAGCTGAGTCCCTACAGTACAATGGTCTGTAAGTAAGGCTCTTTGTATTTAATAGAGTTTACTCCCAGGTAAGTAGGTACAGGATTGCAGCATTGGAATTCTTGTGAGGAAGGAGTAGAAGGTTCATAGTTAGGGAGTCAGTGCAAAACCAGCAGATCTTGAATAAAGCCAGCTTACTATTTTATTCATTTATTAAATTTCTGTGCCTCCCTTCATCCAAGGATCACAGGGCAGTTTACAGTATAGAAACACAAAAACACACAACACAGTAATAAACAAAAGCAATACCCTCCCTGTTTAAAAGGCCATAATTATCCAAAGGGCACCAAGGTAGAGAGGAAGCCCAATTTGTCTGCTTGGTCATATTAAGATTCCCTGCATCTATCATCTTTGAAACTAGATTTATTTATTTTATTATTGCATAAGATGAAGTATAGAACCTGGGTGTAGATAAGAACATGATTCCATCTCTTTTATTCTCATTCTCAGCAGAGCCATGGAAAAGGGACAAGACAACCAAACCAGCTTTGCTGGATTCATCCTCCTGGGCCTCTCCTCTGCGCCAGAGTTTGGGGGGCTCCTCTTTCCCATCTTCCTCTTTATGTACCTAATTAGCCTTCTGGGGAACCTCTTGATCATCATCCTGATCTTCTCCAACAGCTCTCTCTTCTATGCCCCCATGTACTTCTTCCTCAGCCACCTGTCCTTGGCTGACCTAGGATTCAGCTCCAACACTGTGCCCAAGATGCTGCACATCTTGGTTTCTCAATCAAACACCATCTCCTACAACGGCTGCCTGGCCCAACTGTATTTCTTTGTGGTCTTCTGCACCACAGATAACTTCCTCTTGGCCTCCATGGCATATGACCGCTACGTGGCCATCTGCCACCCGCTACATTACACGACCATCATGAGCTACAAGCGCTGCCTGCTGTTGGCTTTTGGGTCTTGGCTCCTGTCTTTTTCCCAGGGAATACTGTATATATCTACGATCTCTAAACTTTCCTTCTGTGGCTCCCGAGAAATCCCCCATTTCTTCTGCGACATGCACCCTTTGCTCAAACTCTCCTGCTCAGACACCTCATCAGCTGAAACACTGCTCATGATTGAAGGCACAGCAACAATGCTTGGACCTCTCATACTCATTCTCCTCTCCTACCTCTTCATTTTATCGATGGTTTTGAAGGTTCCATCAGCTTCTGGGAAGTATAAGGCCTTCTCCACTTGCAGCGCCCACCTCACCACTGTGGCCATATTCTATGGCAGCCTGATGGGCACCTACATCCGCCCCTCGTCCACCTACTCTGGCTCCAGATTGAAAGTGGCATCTATATTCTATACGGTGGTGACGCCAATGCTCAATCCTTTCATATATAGCCTGAGGAACACTGAGATGCACGAGGCAATGAGAAGGCTACTAAGGCTTTGGTTTCAGAGGACAAGAGGCATAGAGGATATGAGATGATTAAAGAGTCAGCCATGCACCAGTTTGGAAAACCAACAAAGAGGGCAATCAATGGGAAGATGCCAACTTTTATCTAGCTTTTCAGCCATTTGCTACATATATAAAACCACAATATTTGCTCCAGCTAAATTTATACTGTACTTGCTGGACTGCTTCTGAGTACAATTCAAAGCGTAACCTTCAAAGCCCTATTTGGAGGTGTCTAAAAGAAAGGCTGCTTGCTCCTTGGGAACTTGGGTCATTTTCTGCGTCCTCACTTTCAGACGTTAGACATGTAACAACTCAGGAATGAGCCTTTTCCCTGGTGGCCACACACTTCTCTTCAAAGAGAGACTTGCCTGTTGACAAATATTCAGGGGAGGCGCCTTAGCTTGGAGGTAGAGCAACTGCTTTGCTTGCAAACAGTCCCAAATTCAATCCCAGGCACCTCCAGGTCGGGCTGCTGTCCGCCCATGTCAGCAGGACTGAGTTCTGTGGACGATTGGGCTGAGATGGTATCAGGCAGCTTTCAGTGTGCCTCTGTTCTTCACTGCCAGATGAAGAACTTTTAAAATTCCCTCAGGTCTTTTAATATAGCTTTAAAATCTTCTTAAAGATACAGGCATTCCAGTGCTGTGTGCTGATTATTTTTAATTATTTAATTAATAATTTAATATTTAACTATTTTTAATAGTTAGGTTGCAAGATTCCTTTCAACAGAAGGCTGGCATATCAAATGCTTTAAGTAAAGAAATGTATTTCTTCTTATCCACCCCCAAATGGATCTATGCGTCTAGATGAAATGCAGGACTGAGATATGAATAAGAATGCATTCACATTCTCACTAGAGCCATGGAACAAACTGACCTTACTCGATTCATCCTGCTGGGTCTCTCATCTGCACCAGACTTCCAGGGACTCCTCTTCCCCATTTTCCTCTCCTTGGGCTTCTGGGGAAACTCTTGATTTTCTTGCTGATCTTCTCCAACACCAGCCATTTGCATGCCCATGTGTATTTCTTCCTCAAACACCAGTCATTGGCTGATCTAGGAATCATCTCCACCACAGTACCTAGAATGCTTCAGATCTTGCTGGCTCAGACACACACCTATAGCAGCTGCCTGGCCCAGCTGTACTTCGTTTTGCTCTCTTGCACCACAGATAACTTCATTTTGGCCTCCATGGCATGAGACCGCTATGTGGCCATTTGCCACCTACTACGTGACACCACTATATGCACTGGCTGCTGTTGGCTGCTGGGTCTTGGCTCCTGGCACATGCCCACTCTCTGTGGTACTGTATGCTCTTTAGGTATCTGGCTTCACCTTTTGTGCATCTCAAAAAATCCCACATTCTTCTGTGACCCTCTACCCTTTACTGAAGCTGCTCAGATACTTCCTATGTTGAAATGTGGCTGGTCAGTGAAGGTACCACAGCTGCTCTTGGACCGCTCATCCTCTTCTCCTACATCTTCACTGTACCCAAGGTGTTGAAGGTCCCATCAGCCTCTGGGAGTCACAAGGCCTTCTCCATTTGCAGCGCCCAGCTCACCACTGTGGCCTTGTACTATGGCAACCTGATAGGCATCTACACCTGCCCATCATCCACCTACTCTGGCTCCAGATCGAAAGTGGCATCTATATTCCATACAGTGGTCACCCCTGTGCCCAATCCTTTCATATACAACTTGAGGAACAATGAGATGCAGAAGGTCACAAGGAGATTCTGGAGGGCTTGGTTTCTGAAGCTTGGGGGACCTATGAATGGCACAAAATGGTCCTTCAAAGAATATATCACATGGAGAAGAAGGCACTGAAATAGTTCAGAGTGCTTTTTGCCACATAGCAGCTGCCCTTTGTACTCACTTTCATGGGCCTTCACAACTGCAGCTGAGAGGCAGCCATATTTCTGTGGTGCAACTCTATGAAGTCCTGGTCTACATTTCTATGGGGAGGGGGAACTACAGTGGCATTGAGCAGATGAGACCAATAGTGGGTCCAACAGTCAGGAAGGTGTTTTCTGCACACGCTGTAGAGGGAAGTGAGAATAATAGAATCACAGAGTTCCTCTAGCCCAACCCCCTGAAATGCAGGAATTGAGGGCAGTTGAGGATCATCAACCTGGGAAAGTAACCCACTTAGGAGAAGGAAAACTCTGGTCCTAAACCTCCATTGCCTTGCAGGGCATCTTTGGGAGAAGAAAAGTCTAAAGAGTAAACCCTACACAAATCCGGAGAGGAGTCCCTAAGATGGTTGGATGGTGCCTTGTGTGCCTCCTTCCAGCAACCAAGATGGTGCCAAACATATTGCTCTGCTTTCCTTTGGACCACATCAGCGAGGCCGAAAGCGGGGTCTTGTTGTCTGGGCAGCCCAGAACCTCCAGACACACTGCCCAGGCTTGTGACCTGAGGAGGTCCATTCGATGTTGCTAATGCAGAGGTTTGACTTCAGCCCCAGAGGCACTGTTTCCATTGTCGCTCGAGACAGATGGACATCAACAACAACAACCAAAAACACTGCTCACCCCTGACCGTTGTCCATGCTGTCCGGGGCTGGTGGAAGTCGCAGTCCGGCAACATCTGGACGGCCAGGGGTTCCCCATCTCTGTTTGATGGCATTTATTACCTTTTTATGCTGCTTGAGTTGTATTTCTGTGTAATAATAATAATAATAATAATAATAATAATAATAATAAATTTATTTATCTCGCACCCTCCCCAGCCAGAACCAGGCTCAGGGCAGCTAACATCAAAATATATAATACATTAAGACATAAAATTCAGCAATCAACTGAAATACAGCTTAAAATCAGATTAAAATCAAAATAAGATCAGATGACTACCTGCAAATTATAACTATAACTATAGAGGTTGGGAACCTTAAGTACTCACCCGGCTCAGCTATTTGTATGAGCTGGTGAGAAGAGTTAGAGAGACCACTTATATGCAGGGTCTTGTAAAAGGAGAGGGGTCAGACTGAGCCCTGACCAAAGGCCTGGCGGAACAACTCCATCTTGCAGGCCCTGCGGAAAGATGTCAAGTCCCGCAGGGGCCTGGTATCTTGCAGCAGGGCATTCCACCAGACTGGGGCCAGGGCCCTGGCTCTGGTTGAGGCCAGTCTAACCTCCTTGAGACCCAGTACCTCCAAGATGTTCTTGTTTGTGGACCGTAAGGTCCTCCATGGGGCATACCAGGAGAGGCAGTCCCATAGGTACAAGGGTCCCAGGTCGTATGTTGTATTAGTTACTTATGTATAGTGATTTTAGTTAACTGAATTTTATTGTAAACCACTGTTGTGAATTGTATTAAAGGCTGATATATAAAAGCTGTTCGAATAACTGAATTCATAATATAATTCGTTCTTTATTTACATTCACAGGGTGACTTACAATAATATTAAAACACATGGCAGAGCAATCCTAACCCTCAGGTCTACTGGCAGAGGGGAGAGACCTAGACTGGAGAGAAGTGGAGGTTCTTCTCCACTGAGAAAGGACATCCACCACAGAGGAACTCCCTGTGTTTACGGATAGATCAGTGAGTGTAGCCTCTAGCCAACAGAAGGCCCTGATATGGGAACAGAATCCACATTTCCCTCTTCACAGAGCAGAACTCTTAACCACACAGATACAGGCCAGAAAGAAAATGAACTCACAACTGAACTTCCACAGTCTCTCAAAGGGACCTATTCCATGATGCACATCCTCCCAGCCCCAGGTATAGGATATAGGTATAGGATACTCCCAACTATAGATAGCCTGGTACCAAGAAGCTTTAGGTGGGGAGGGAGGTTGCATATGCATTCTGCAAAATATCACTGAGGCAGGAATAGTGCATAAGTAGTGGGTAGATACTGAACCCTCCACACAACACGCTCCCCCAGTGTTTCTGCATTATTGCCATCCAGAGGGTCACTCTTGCACTACAGCAATACAAAAGCAGAACAAAAATATCCCTGGAAAAATTGTGGCATGGAAATGGAAATGAAGCAGTATGCCTGCCCCAAAACTTTTGCAGAAACTAACAGTATTGAAAGGGGGACAATGTATAACCCCAATACCATATGATATGTTAAATTTGCTATTACTATATAGTCCCATAGGATGCGGGTGGTGCTGTGGTCTAAACCACTGAGCCTAGGGCTTGCCGATCGGAAGGTCAGCGGTTTGAATCACCGCAACAGGGTGAGCTCCCATTGTTCAGTCCCTGCTCCTGCCCACCTAGCAGTTTGAAAGCATGTCAAAGTGCAAGTAGATAAATAGGTACCACTCCAGTGGGAAGGTAAACGTCATTTCCGTGCACTGCTCTGGTTTCGCCAGAAGCAGCTTAGTCATGCTGGCCACATGACCCGGAAAAACTGTTTGCAGACAAATGTTGGCTCCCTTGGCAGTAAAGCGAGATGTCATTTGCGACTGGACCTAACGGTCAGGGGTACCCCAGAGTCATTTGCGACTGGACCTAATGGTCAGGGATACCTTTACCTTTTATATAGCCCCATAAACCTTATATAATGTTTAAGAAATATTATATAAGTCAGATGGCTGGGGTATAAATCATATCATCACCATCATCATTATTGACAAAATATTTTCATGTAAAGATGGAATAAATGTTTGGATTGCTGTAGATTACATGGAGTATTTCTGAGTGTTAATGATGGATTCTTAAAGTTTTGATGAGGAAGATAACTGGAGATGATTAGTGTAATATTTCTCTTCTGTTGGTATGGTATTTTTCTGTTGGATGGAAATAATAAAAATAGTAATAAAAGATTAGAGAAATTCAGGTGGAAATATACATCATAAGATAAAACTACACATTAAGATACATGTCAACTACATATGTGAGTTGATCTGCCTAAGCAAAAATGTTTTCAGCAGATGCCGTAAACAGTACAACAATAAAAATAAAGGATTTTCTTTTATATAACTGTTGCCTGCTTCTTTGGTGCAGAGGTGGAGAGAAGGTATACTGGGATTTACTGGTAAATCTATCTGGGTGACTTGTAGCAGATCAATAAGTGTTTCTTATTTCCAGTTGTTTGTCAACGACAACAGTGCTACAATCAATGCTATTTTTCTAGAAAAAGAGGTGCCGGAACTCACCTCCCTTGTTCTCCTAAAATGGCAATGATGCCCACCTGAGAGGTGCCAGAACTGAGTTCCGGTAAGTTCTGGTTGAAAAAAAAGCCCTGGCTACAACCACTTTCCCCACCTAAATTAGACTTCTGAAATGAAGATAGCTAATCAGGGGTGGACTTTTGAGTCAAAGACCATAAGCTCAGTTTAGTTCTGGTTCTGAAAGCCAACTCTTAGGGCTCAGAATGTGCCCAGAAGCCCCTTGCTCTTTAAGTCTAACAGTATTATCTTCTGTTCTTGTCTCTGGGTGGTAGATACTTGGGGGTGGACAGGGGGCATCCTAGCAACAAACAAAGTAGATCCAACAAGCCTTAAGTCTGCCACATCTGTGCTTGCAAACGCCACTTGAAACACCCTATGGCCATTCTTCAAGTGGAAGGAGTGGTGGCACTGGAGGATTCCCAAGTGAAGGGAGCTGTTTTGAAGTTAACAAGTTCCTTGTGGGATACACAGTGCCAAACACCACTGACACAGGAAAATAAAACATGTCCCTCAGAGACATAAAGCATCTTCTCAACTGAAAAATACCTCACTGCCATGCAGATGCGTGCTCTTCCATGCTGCAACAACCCAGGTTAGGACTCAAGAAAGGAAGATAAATATCTTTTGTAACGCAGGGACTGCAAGACCAGCAGTGACACTGCACAATAGACGGACAGAAAAATCTACATGACTTCATTTTTCTGCAGCAGAGAGCCTCGCTAGCTCGACATTTCTGGCTGAGTCACAGTTCTAATGGATTGTCATGCCACGACTTTCCCCAGCTCACCCCAATTCCCTTTCAACCACTGGACCTCATTTCATTTGCTCACTTCTTGCTGGAATCCAATGACTTCTTCCACATTGAGATGACAATCTGCTGAGCAAGTTGGACATTGCTTACCTGGTGAGCACCTGCACTGTATAAAATCTGGGTTGCCTGGAGCCAGGAATCTTTGCTAACCTGGGATTGGGCCCTGTAGTTGCCCTGGACCCCTCCAGATGGGGGCTCAGAGCTCTCCTACTTTCTATACAGAGCATCCATTTCGTTTGGTTCCATTGCAAACTCTTTCCACACAATGTTGATTTGCTTATGCTATCTGCTCTCTCCCAACTAGTCCTCCATTGCAGAGAGAGGATGTAATTCAGCCATTTTGAGATATTGTCAAGAGCAACGGCAGATCAACTCAACATGGACCAAACAAGAAGGCTTATGGTGTAGAGCAGAAATGAATTTACTTTCACACACACACACAAATCCCTTCTGTGAATGTAAATGCCAAATATCCACCAGTGTTTCCTTAGAGAATGTGTTCTAATAGCAACTACAGTAAGTAAAGAAGGGGAAGGAATCTGTTAGGTAGGCAGCAGTCAGCATCCAAGATTATTTATTTATCATCGTATTTACGTCTCATTTCTAAAAGATTTTCCACAAGATGACTTGCAACAAATTTCAGAGGTACTCAGGAGGATCCTTCTAGGTTTACAGACAGACAGAGTGGTATCTTGAGGACTCTGCTGTAATGGATGTGATTCTTAATGGCAGGAGGTTTAAAAGAAACATTTCCTGAGATGGAGGGATGAATGAGGTAGACCATCTACTCTCCTCTCCTTCCATTTTTAGTCTGATTCGTTCTCTCATTCTCTTAATTTGAGAGCTCCTCATGTGTCCACTTCCATGCTTTAGCACAAACCCTGAAGGGAAGGAATAATTTCTCCAAGAGCAGGTGCCATGTAGTTTAGAAAATCTATGGTGTGACAACTGAGATCATCTCATGCAGATTGCTGTTGTCGTTTAGTGATGGCAAAGGGATGCATTTACTCCCCACCTCCCATAAGCACACTCTGTTTCCAGTCACATGTAATTCCTCCTCAAAGGCACCTGGTTATTATGAGGCATAAAATAATAATAGCAAATGCTTCAAAAAATTAACATGATCTCTCTCTCTCTCTTTCTCTTTCTCTTTCTCTCTCTCTCTCTCTCTCTCTCTCTCTCTCTCTCTCACACACACACACACACACACACACACACACACACACACACTTATATAGAGCACATTGCAATACTCCAAGCAGGAGATAACCAGAGCATGGGCCACTCTGGCAAGAGTACAGGCAGGTAGGGTCTCAGCCTGCATAGCAGATGGAGCTGATGGACAGCCGCCCTGGACACAGAATTAACCTGTGATTCCATGGATAACTGTTAGTCCAAAAGACTCCCAGGCTGTGCACCTGGTCCATCAGGGCACAGTTACCCCATTGAGGATCAGGGAGTTCTCCACACCTGCCCACCCCGTCCTCCAGAAACAATACTTTTGCCTTGTTGGAATTCAACTTCAATACATTAGCCGCCACCCATCCTCCAGCCACCTCCAGACACTCATATGGATGAGCAAGCCTCTCTTCCCTTCCCCCACCAGCCTAAGCCATTCACCTTGGTCCTTTTAGTGGGTGTGTCAAGAAGTTGTACATGCCTGTCTTTCTTCCCTTACTTTTCACAGCTGAGCCATGGGAGAAGAGAACCACACGGGCCCATTGCAGTTCATTCTCCTGGATGTCTCTGCCCAGCCAGAGCATCAGCATCTCTTTGCCTTGCTCTTCCTCACCATGTACCTGTTAATCCTTCTGGGGAACTTGCTGATTGTCCTGCTGGTCTACTCTGATGCTCACCTCCTCCACACACCAATGTATTTTTTCCTTAGCCACCTTTCTTTGGCAGACGTGGGCTTTGCTTCTGTGATTGTCCCCAAGATGCTGCAGAACCTCCTCTTTCAGGTCAAGACCATCTCCTATGGTGGTTGCTTTTTGCAGATGTATTTCTACATGGCGTTTGGCAACACAGACAGCTTCATCTTGGCTTCCATGGCTTATGATCGCTACGTGGCCATCTGCCACCCATTACACTATGCCACACGCATGAACCACAAACGTTGCCTCCTACTGGTGGTTGGTTGCTGGCTCCTGGCATCTCTCCATTCCCTTCTGTATACGCTGTTAATGTCCCATCTGACCTTCTGCTCCTCTCAGGAGATCCCCCAATTCTTCTGTGAGATCTACCCATTGCTGGGACTTGCGTGCTCAGACACAAGCACTGTGAAGACCACAGCTCAAATCGAGGGCTTTTTGGATGTTTTGGGCCCATTCTTCCTCATTGTGATTTCCTACGTGTACATTTTTTACACCATTCTAAACGTCCCATCCACCAGTGGGAAGCGCAAGGCCTTCTCCACGTGCGGTTCTCATCTGGCTGTGGTAGTCCTCTTCTATGGCACCCTCTGTTGGGTCTACTTGCAGCCGACCTCCTCCAGGAAGTCTGACCAGAATAGCATTGTCGCTTCTCTCATGTACACTGTGGTGACCCCCATGCTGAACCCCTTCATTTACACCCTCAGGAATAAGGAGATGAAAGCTGCTTTGAGAAGACTGATGATGAAGATGAAAATGGTTCAAGGATGCTAGAAGACAAAGGACACCAGGGAAGATTTAAACAGGCTTCATGGTCACCCCTTCTCTGTCAAAAACCATATTTAAGTGTGGGGGATGAGAGATCTCCATGAGTCCTCAGCATCCTCACCAAACTACAATTCCAGAATTCTTAGGGAGAAGTTAGAACTGGTATGTAAAATCAATTTAGTATAGCTGTTTATTAATTACAGCTGATTTTCACCAGATTTTTCTGCTTAATAAAATACTGAGTGATGGGGTGTGATTTATTATGATTAATACACATTTATCCCAATCTTCTTCAATGGAGCTCAGGGTAGTTTACATTACTCCTCCTTGCCTCCTTGTGACACTCCTGTGTGGAAGATTAGGCTGGGAGAAGAGGCCCAAGTTGAAATTCACCAACCCTGATCCAAAAATGCAGAGACAATTTTGCCCCCTCATTCACTTGAAACCTCCCCAAGATTCCATCCACAAGTTTGTCAAAATGAACTTTTGAGATGAATTTTAGCAGCTCCCAGGGTCTCTATAACACAACAGTAAAGGTAAGGGGTAAAGGGACCCCTGACCATTACATCCAGTCACAAACAACTCTGGGGTTGCGGCGCTCATCTCACTTTACTGGCCGAGAGAGCCAGCGTTTGTCCACAGACAGTTTTTCCGGGTCATGTGGCCAGCATGACTAAGCCGCTTCTGGCGAACTAGAGCAGCGCACAGAAACGGCATTTACCTTCCTGCTGGAGCAGTATCTATTTATCTACCTGCACTTTGACGTCCTTTCGAACTGCTAGGTTGGCAAGAGCAGGGACCGAGCAACGGGAACTCACCCCGTCGTGGGGATTCGAACCGCTGACCTCCTGATTGGCAAGTCCTAGGATCTGTGATATAGACCACAGTGCCACCCATGTCCCACAACAGTCCCAAAACACAACAGTAGAAACTGTTAATTATTATATCTTTTGTAATGGTATAAAAATCTCTGGAATTTATTACCAAAAAAAAAAATAATGCGAGGTAATTGGATTCTAAGGGAAAGGAAGATCCTGATCATTTCTATTCAGTATGTGATATTTTATTTCATACAATATCAGATTTACTAGCATTTCTACTCATGAGAAAAATGGTTCTCATGATTTTAGATTCTGTTATTATATGTTTACATTTTGTATGCCCTGCCTTTAGTTGGCTATATTAATGAATTTTTGTTGTTGTTTACTTGTCTCTGTGGTTCCATAACAATATGAAAACTAATAAAAATAAGTTTGAAAAATATATGATTATATAATGAGCTCATCCTGATTTACTTGCACAAAGCTTCCACACAGGTTAGACAACATCTGGTCTTTATTGAGAATTAATCTGGGTTGGTTTGTCTTCTCACTGTTATAGGACAGTGAGCAGATTTGATTTCCTTGCTTGGTGTTTATGTACCTTCTCTCTTCTTAACCCACACTTTTAAATGCATTTTCCTATCACTTTAATGACCACAAGAAGTAGTTTTTTTCCCATAAAGTGGATTTGTTGTACAAGGGTGATGAAGCAATCCAGTTTAATTGCACAAACTTAAATTTTCCAGAATATGCTTGACTGCCTCAAGTATAAAACCGGCAGTCAAGAAGAGATCACTCCCCATAAATAGCAGAGAGTTTCTGGAGATTTCATAGATACTTGTCTCTTAATTTGGAAGCTAACAGGTAGAGTGCCACACCACACCCAAGGAATACAGAGAGATAAATTGCAAACTAAACAACTCTGTATGTAGTTTACAAAAACTCATTAATTACAAAGGCAAGCAGTCCAAATATTTCTGAAATAAGTCCATGAGAGAAACTCTCTATGCGTGTACTTGTGCTGGTGCCGTCCCAATGGAACTCCTACAACAAGATGCCCAGATTTCATTCTCTGTTTCGCGAATCTTCTTCTAGATGGCCCGAAAAGGAACTATACAATGGCAGTTCAATGCTCCACCAAATAGATCAGCTCCATCCTTGGAATGGCACTTTGCTCATCTTTCAAAAAAGAGCCAAGTCCAAGTGTTTCGACTGCTTGGCTTTGAGATACTGACTTGCGCAAGTCATTATAATTTTGGCATTGTGTATATATTATTTAAGGTTTCATGTAACAAAAGCTGTTGAAATGCTGTACATTATTGTTAATGAGTTTTTATAAATTACATACAGTGGTACCTCGGGTTACAAACAGTCCTGCTTATGAACGCTTCGGGTTACGAACTCCACAAACCTGGAAGTAGGTGTCCCTGGTTGCGAACTTTGCCCTGGGATACGAACACAATCCGCTTCCGGGGCCACAGGAGGCCTATGTAGGGAATGCATGCCTCGGGTTAAGAACGCTTCGGGTTAAGAACGGACTTCCGGAACGAATTAAGTTTGTAACCCGAGGTACCACTGTACAGAGTTGTTTGGTTTGTAACAGGTAGATTGCCAGCTGCTACTTTCATTCCATCCCATCCATTTTGTTTCTTACATTTCCTATCATCCTGTAAATTTGTAAATGCAAAGATGATCACGGAAACACCTTGAAAGAAACCTCTGCAAACATTGCCCCATTCCTGGAGGCTTTACATTATTCCACTACTTTGCTCCCTAAGGAACAGATGGTCTTGGCTTTACATGTTGATATGGATGGAACAGTGGAGAACTGTGCCAATTAACAAACTCTCTCTGGCACAGTTCTCCACTGCTATCAATGCTCCTGGGGATTGTTTCTCAGCCGAATGAAACAGTTTATTTATGTATCTATTTTACTCATATCACACATTTCTCCCAGTTGCGATTTCTCACAGATCCTAATGGTCAAGGAGGTGTTCATTGCTGCAGCCCAGCAAAATTTCAACCGTCAAGAGGCCTCTTTCCTCCTTGGAGATTGCACAACTTCCATGAAATGAAATATATGCTCCATTCAGGATTACAAGGTGCAGTGGAACTTGTACATCCAAGATAGAGAAGGCATCCTGTTGATTTAAAACAACTGCCGCCTTACACTTTGTAATGTTTTTATCTATCATCCAAATAAAAGAGATCTTATTGAGCCTGCAGGAAGGAAAAAAGAATCTCTCTCAGCCAGTTTCCAAGCTGGCTATGATGCTTTCTTTCCTGAATGGATATATTTTCTACCACACACAGATTCCTGTTTTGTCAACAGGCGGGTGCACCAACTTTGTGGAACTAGCACCTCCTTATCAGGTGAGTCCCAGTCACTTTATTTAAGAGCCATATAACCGGTGTGCATCACCATCTCCTGCTCCCATAAGTCAGGAATGGAGAATTGATGGTCCAGATGTTGAACTTCAATTCTCTCCGTCTTGGTGGCTGGGGCTGATGGGAGCTGGAATTGAGTGAGGAGGACTGAAGGTATGAGAAACATGGAAGCCAAATCCAGACATTTTGAACATTGGACATTTATTTACTTCTAGCAAGTCTTCATCACATGGTTCTTTTTATGCAGCTTAAAGTAAATAAAATTACAAATTCCCGGGAGGTACCTAGGAAACTGCCTCATATTGCCCAATCAGACCATTGGTCCACCATGAGATTCTCAGATGATGGGCGGTATAGAAATGGAATACATAATAAAATAATAATAATCCTCTTTTAAAGTCATCCAAACCGGCGGTCATCCTGTGGAGAACATTCCATAGTTTAAGTAAGCACTCTTTGATGAATCAATGAATCACTTTCATTGGTCCATGCTGAATCTTGCAGTGTTCAGCTTATTTGGATGGTACTGATTTCTAGTATTATGAGGGAGGTGAGAAGAACAATGCACAGCGTTCCAAGTCACATATTTGTATGTTGGCAATATGATATTGACATAGGGCGGTTGGATTTTTCAATCCCTTCCCCAACAATCCCTAAAATGGAATTTGTCTTTTTCGTGAGTGCCACACCCTTGGTCATTGTCTTTGAGCTACATCAAGATGAACACGTTGAATACCGTATCTTCCAATTGTTCCAATTGTTCATCAGTATGTGGATGATATCCAGCTCTACCTCTCTTTCAAATCAGAACCAGTAAAGGAGGTAAAGATCCGGTGTGAGTGTCTGGAGGCAGTTGGAGGAAGGATGGCAGCTAACAGATTGAGGTTGAATCCTGACAAGACAGAAGTACTGTTTTGGGGGGACAGGAGGTGGGCAGGAGTGGAGGACTCCCTGGTCCTGAACGGGGTAACTGTGTTCCTGAAGGACCAGGTGTGCAGCCTGGGAGTCATTTTGGACTCACAGCTGCCCATGGAGGCACAGGTCAATTCTGTGTCCAGGACAGATGTTTACCAGCTCCATCTGGTATGCAGGCTGAGACCCTATCTGCCCACGGACTGTCTCGCCAGAGTGGTGCATGCTCTCGCTTGGACTACTGCAATGTGTCTATGTGGGGCTACATTTGAAGGTGACTCAGAAACTACAACTAATCCAGAATGCAGCAGCTAGACTGGTGACTGGGTGTGGCTGCTGAGACCACATAACACCGGTCTTGAAAGACCTACATTGGCTCCCAGTACGTTTCCAAGCACAATTCAAAGTGTTGGTGCTGACCTTTAAAGCCCTAAACAGCCTCAGCCCAGTATACCTGAAGGAGCGTCTCCACCTCATCGTTCAGCCCGGCCACTGAGGTCCAGCGCCAAGGGCCTTCTGGTGGTTCCCTTGCTGCAGGAAGCCAAGTTACAGGGAACCAGGCAGAGGGTCTTCTCAGTAGTGGCACCTGCCCTGTGGAATGCCCTCCCACCTGATGTCAAAGAGAAAAACAACTACCAGACTTTTAGAAGACATCTTAAGGCAGCCCTATTTAGGAAAGTTTTTAATGTTTGATGGACTATTGTATTTTAATATTTTGTTGGAAGCCGGGCAGAGTGGCTGGGGAAACCCAGCCAGATGGGCGGGGTATAAATAGGAAATTGTTGTTGTTGTTGTTGTTTTCCGAAACTACATAAAAAGAGGTGTGGGAAAGCCCAGAATATAAGGAGGAAAGGAACAGGAAGGAAGCAGCCCTGATGTTATAGGAGAATGGGGAAAATAAAGTGACTTCCCCCAAAGAAGCCTGAGAACTGCAAAGGGTGCTGGGAACTGTAGTTCTATGAAAGGTAAAATACAATTCCCAGGATTCTTCAGGGGAAGTCATGCTTTACATGTATGGCATGAATGTAGCCTACATCTCCTTAAGAACCAGGATGGAAGAAAATAAACAGGGGCATATTAAAAAGGGCATAGCACCATCTGCCAGCGCCTGGAGCTGGTGCACCCGTGCCAGGGGGCGCTCACCCAGCCCTTGCTGTTGATGCCGCTGGGCAGGCACGGGGCACAGCGGGTGCTCTTCACCCTCCGTTCCCCCCAGCCTTCACTGCTGCCAGGTGGGCATTTGTACACCAGGCTGGGCAGGGCACAGAGGGCAAAGAGCATCTTCTGTGCACCCCAGCCCCCATTGCTGACAGGCGGGCACTCATGTGCCAGGGGGGCGCCTGGTTTGTGCTCCCTCCAATGTGCGCCCGGGGCAACGGCCCTCCTGGCACACACACACACCCCACACACCATGGGACATAAATGTACTCAATAAATACAACCCTATCTCAATAAAGTGGCTCACACATTTTGCCACACAGACATGTGAAGTAGGTTGTAGTCTTGATTCACATTGTTTGTGTGTGTGTCCTTTGTGAGCTCAGCTCCCACATTCTCCAAAGGGAAATCTGTGACCTGCTGCAGGTAAGCAAGACCCAACCGAACCCTTCTCATTGTGTGGATAAGTTGCAAGGTTGCACAGCAGCAGTTAAATGGTATCTTGGTCTCTCATTCCCTTTTACAGATGTAAAATGGCCAGAAAGAACCAGACAAGCATCTCTGAAATGGTCCTTTTGGGTATCTCTGCCCTAGCAGAACATCAGAGTCTCCTCTTCTTTCTTTTTCTCTTCATCTACCTGTTAACCCTACTAGGGAACCTTTTGATAATCCTGCTGATCCGCTTTGATGACCACCTGCGTCGCACCCCAATGTACTTCTTCCTCAGCTACCTCTCGCTGACAGATGCCATGTTTGCTTCCACCACTGTTCCCAAGATATTGATGAGTTTGATGTCCGAAACCAAAACCATCTCCTTCAATGGCTGCTTGATCCAGATGTGTTTCTTCTTGACATTTGGCAACACTGATAATTTCCTCTTGGCCTGTATGGCTTATGACCGCTATGTGGCCATCTGCCGCCCTTTACATTACACCACCCTGATGAGCCACAAGTGCTGCCTCATTTTGGCTTCTGGGTCCTGGATCATTTCCGCTCTCCACTCCTTGCTCTACACGCTTCTGGTATCCCGCCTGTCTTTCTGTGCCTCTAGGGAGATCCCCTACCTCTTCTGTGACGTCTATCCTCTTTTGGAACTCTCCTGCTCTGACACAGGGCTCATAAAAATTCTGGTGCAGACAGAGGGAGTTGTGGATATCCTAGGGCCTTTTGTTCTCATCTTCATCTCCTACATCCACATCTTCTGTGCTATCATGAGAGTCCCACCTACTGCTAGGAAGCGCAAAGCCTTCTCCACCTGTGGCTCCCACTTGGCTGCAGTGGTCTTGTTCTACGGCACCATCAGCTCCCTCTACTTCCAGCCTGCCTCTGCTTACGCAGCCCAGAAAGGCACCGTCATCTCTCTCTTGTATGCAGTGGTCACACCCATGCTGAACCCCTTCATCTACAGCCTGAGGAACCAGGACATAAAGGCAGCTGCACGGAGGCTTCTGGGCAGGATCAGAGATTTTCTGAGGAAGCAGGCACCTGGAAAAGGCACAGTGTCTTTTTCATGAATGCATTGAGTGTGTTGCTGATGGTGGTGATGTTGATATATTAAAAAATTCTGTCCATAAAAAGAGTAATCAAGGCGGCTAGAAAAATCAATAAAATACGCCAAACAATTTAAAGATTAATGTTGCACACCAACTACGGCTGCTAAACAAACCAGCAGCAATCGTAGAAATACTTAGAGTTGCTACCACACTTGGTACAGTGGTTCTGGGAATGAAAATAAATTCCCCGTCCGGAATATTGGGTCCGGCAAGCTTCCCAGTTCAGCTCCGTATCCCTGGAAGCTCTGAGCTGGCCTAGCAGAGTAATGCAGCGGTCCTGAGTCCATGTGAGAAAGGGATAAATCAAGTCCAAAGACAGATCGGTTCTTATCTCTAGAAGCGTTTATTTACAAGTCATAAATCAGTCTCTCCATCGGAAACCTCCGCCATTCCAAAGGCATTCCTCCGTGCTTTCCAAAAAGCACACAGACAGCTCCGTTGAGCTGTGTCTCTCAGCGTCTCTCAGTGAGAACTGAAACTAACTCTCACAGACAAAGCCTGTGACGTACAGCCCTGCTTCCGGCCCCTCCCAGATGCAGGGCACCACGGAGTTTTAACCCTGTTTGTTCCAAACTCCACACCCCCTCTTGTCCTGCATCTGGGGACAATAGCCAACAATGCTTTCCCCATACACAAACCCTCACAGAACTCCTCATGCTTCTGGAAGGTCAATGGTTTTGTGAAACCATCAGCGAGGTTCTTTGTTGAGGGACAGTATTTCAGAGCAACTAGCCCCTCACGAACGCTCTGACATACATTCCGGAAACGTATGTCCAAATGTTTGGTCCTCGCCTTGAATTGCCCCGTCTCAGCTAATTTAAGGCATGGTTGATTGTCTTCATGCACCACAACGGGCAGACAATCCTCTCCACAGATTTCCTCAACCAAACACACATAGAACTCCAATTCTCTGCAAGCATCTGATAGTGCACTGAACTCAGCTTCAGTAGATGAAAGCGCTATGAGACTTTGCTTCCGGGACCTCCACCCAACTACTGAGTTCCCAAACTTCACCACTAGGCCTGACACTGATTTGTGATCCTCAGAGTTAGCCCAATCCGAGTCCACAAAGCAAGTCAGTTTGACTTCTCCTTGAGCTGACAACCTAAGACAAAAGTCTTTGGTTTCCTGCAAATACCTCAGAACTCTCTTGATGCCATTCCAGGCTTGTACACTAGGACTTGCAGCCTCTCTACTGAGCAGATTGACAGCAAATGCTATGTGTGGTCTGCTCCACTGAGACAAATATAACAGACTCCCTAGAGCTGACTGAAACACTTCAGTATTTTCGAACGCAGCGCGTTCTACTTGCTGACTGTCCTTCACAAAACTAGTCTCCATAGGACTTCTCACTCCTGCACAATCACTCATCCTGAACTTCTCAAGCAACTGTTCAATCTTACCTTTCTGGCAAAGCAAAAAGCTACCATCCTCAGTCCTCGCTATCTGGACGCCTAGGTAAGACTTGACATCTCCAAGCTGCTTCAGCTTGAACCTTTTTCCAAGCTCTTTAGCAAACTTCTCCACCTGTTCACCTGTCTGTGCCATTGCCAAGATATCATCAACAAACACCTGCACCACTTGCTGTTTTAAGCCTGAACCTCTAATGTAAAGACAACTGTCTGCAAGAGATCTCTTAAAACCTAGCTCCTCTAAGGCTTCATGTAGGCACATATTCCAATTCCTGGCAGATTGACGTAATCCATAGATGGATTTGTGCAACCGCCACACGACACCTGGCTCACTGACTTCAAACCCTGGAGGAGGAAGCATGTACAACTCCTCCTTGAGATCTGAGTTCAGGTAGGCGACATCTACATCAAAGTGGTTCACCTTCCAACCTCTCTGTGCTGCTATCGCCAAAAGCATTCTCAGAGTCTCCGCTCTCGAGGTTGGTGAATACACCTCTGTGAAATGAACACCCTTTTTCTGTGTGAATCCTCGGGCCACTAATCTCGCTTTATACTGTGGTTCTCCTGCTTCTGTGGGTTTCAAACGGTAAACCCATCTGCAAGTAACAGCTCGCTGGTTAGCCGGCAGCTGTGTGAGTGAGAACACACCATGAGACTCCATTGAGTTCATCTCCTTCTGCATCGCCTCATGCCATTTGCTAGCTTCTTCCTGAGGCAACTTCTGAACATCCTCAAAGGATTCAGGCTCACATCTAGCCACACCAACCCAGACACTAGTGGCTTCATACCTTCCTCAGCGTGAATTCTGGAACTGCGCCTGATTCACCTGGATCAACCCTACTATCCTCTGTGTCTGACACATCCCCCTCTGACCTGCTGCGCCGTTTCGGGCGTACAGCTGGTTCTGCTGGTGAGGATGGTGCACTCCTTAGCTCAGACTTGACAGTGACCTGTGGAGGGGTCCTGGGACTCCCTTTTGGAGAAACTGGCGCTGGACCCTGTTGCTGTGGACCGTGCGCATCAGCAGCAGGTTCAGCCTCGCCTTCCTCCTCTTCCTCATCTGAGTCTGACAGAACATCTGGGTTCCCGTGAAGACGTTTCCACCCACTCTGCTCGCAAAACTCAGCACTGCCGCTAATGAGCAGCTTAGACTGGTTGCCAGTAGGGTATGCGAAACGCCACGCCTTTGAACCCGGCTCATAGCCCACAAAGATCATCTTCCTAGACCTTGGCTCACCCTTTCTGCGCATGGCCTTTGGAGTGAGAACCCAAGCCGGAGACCCAAAAACATGAAAAAACCCCACCTTCGGCTTCTTCTGATGCAACAAAAAATACGGTGTGTTGCCTACACTGGAATTGTACACCCTATTTTGCACAAAACATGCTGTCCGATAACTCTCAGCCCAAAAACGCTGTGGCAACCCCGAATCTGCCAACATTGCGTTTGCTGATTCCTGTAGTGTGCGAAACTTCCTCTCTGCAATCCCATTCTGTTGCGGACTGTAGGGGGCAGTCAATCGATGACTGATACCCTTCTGCCTGAAAAACGATTGCAGCACAGAACCTGTGAACTCACCCCCGCGATCAGATTGAAAGGAAATCACCCTGGTAGAGAACTGCAGCTCTATCGCTGTGATCCAATCTCTGATCAGTGCAGCTGCTTCTGACTTACATTTAAGCGCAAAAACCCAAGAAAACCTCGAAAAATCGTCAATCAGAACCAAAACCCATTTCGACCCAGCTAAAGAAGGTGTTGGCATGGGTCCTGACAAATCTGCATGCACAAGTTCAAAGGGTTTGCTGGTTCGCCTCTCTGACCTGGGGTATGAGCATGTTGTGACCTTAGATTGCTTACAGGCTTGACAATCAAGGTATCTGTCACATGCCTTGAACCTACAACCAATGGTGTTCTCTGCGGCTTTTCGCACAGACGACCACCCAGCGTGACAAAATCTTCGGTGCCACAGATGAATACAATCATTGTGTGGTGGGACATTAGCACACTGCACTTGTGCGTCTTCAATGGACTTTCCACTAGCCCCATTTTCCACCAGCCCCATTTTTCCACCAGTCCCATTTTCAACAGGCATCTGCACCAGAAAGAGCCTGTCTGTTCTCTCAACGCTGTAGACCTTCTTTCCATCCCTGTAAAAAGAGCACAATTTGTTAGAGAACCGAACATCGAACCCTTCATCATTTAAGGCTGTTACACTTAAAAGAGAGTGCGCAAGCTCTGGGACAACATAAGCTTGCACCCAACAATCCAAGAAAGAACAATATAAAGACCCAGATTCAGTCAGTGGTCTTTTAGATCCATCTGCCATTTTGACATAACGTCCAGTTTTAACTGTCTTGCAGTTCCTCAGGAGCCCAGCAGATGGCACAAGACAGTGAGTCGCTCCCGTGTCTATAATTAGAGATACAGTGTCTCTCTGGCTGTCTTCCAAAGCTGCCATGGCAACGCTCGCACCCCCACCGGGGCCTCTGCAAGTGTCAAAGTCAGTGTTCTGTCTGGTTGCCATGCACACAGCCTCCCCCCGATCAAGGCTTTTGCCTTTTCCCAGGCACACTGTCGCAGCTGTGAGATGAAAAGATGCCTTGTCTTTGTTTTTCTCCTGGCCTGCAGCTTTCCCACGTCTAGCTCTGGGAAGCTGCTTTGTTGACATTCCACTCCAGCTGGTGTCCTTGACAGCCTGGGCTTCCAGCGGATGCTTCCCAGCACTGTTGGACGTCGCCTCAGAGCACAAACAACTCTTGGAGACTTTCGCTTTCTCAGAGCTCTTGCATCGGCTTGCCTGGCCTGCACCCCCACTGTTGGGTGCCTGTCTGCCTGAGGAACAGCTTGCAACTGCCTTCCTCTTGCCAGCTCTCAGCCTTTCTCCAGCACACAGTCCATCACACAGACGTGTTGAAGCATAAAAACAGCTTTCCAACACTGTCCCAGCCCCCACTGGGCTTTCTGGGCTTCCCATAGCCCCTCCTGGGCTTGCTGCTCTCTCTGGAATGGCTTCCACTTCGGCCTGACATGCCGTTTTCAGTGCCTGCCACGCGACCCAGGGCTTCCTCCCTTGGAGCTTTGGCAACAGCCAAGCCGCAACGCTGGCCCTCAGGATTGCTAGCACCCTTTGCTCTCTCTCCAGAGCAGCCACGTCTGCTTCCACTGCTCCTGCAGACCTCTCACTGGGCTGGGCAAAGACTGGATCGGCCTGGGTGCAGTCCCAAAGCTTCCTTTCTGCCAGCCAGTAGTACATGCGTGTACTCCAGGCTTCCCAATTGGCGCCATTGAGCCTTTCGAAGGGGATATTGAAGCTCTCATGGCCCTGTGCCTGAGCAGCAGCCATTCTCCTCCCCCTGGGGCTTCAAGCGTACTCACTCTGCCAGCAAGCTGGTCCTCCGAAGCAGCCGTCTCTCTTGGCTCTTGGCTCTGATCACCAGCATTCCTCACTGCCCTTCCTGGCAGGAGATCACAGCAACTCAAAGCTGGCAGCCTTCCTCCCTTCTCACACTTGTCAGGAAACACGTAAGATCCATAACCTCTGGGAATGAAAATAAATTCCCCGTCCGGAATATTGGGTCCGGCAAGCTTCCCAGTTCAGCTCCGTATCCCTGGAAGCTCTGAGCTGGCCTAGCAGAGTAATGCAGCGGTCCTGAGTCCATGTGAGAAAGGGATAAATCAAGTCCAAAGACAGATCGGTTCTTATCTCTAGAAGCGTTTATTTACAAGTCATAAATCAGTCTCTCCATCGGAAACCTCCGCCATTCCAAAGGCATTGCTCCGTGCTTTCCAAAAAGCACACAGACAGCTCCGTTGAGCTGTGTCTCTCAGCGTCTCTCAGTGAGAACTGAAACTAACTCTCACAGACAAAGCCTGTGATGTACAGCCCTGCTTCCGGCCCCTCCCAGATGCAGGGCACCACGGAGTTTTAACCCTGTTTGTTCCAAACTCCACAGTGGTACCTCGGGTTAAGTACTTAATTCGTTCCGTAGGTCCGTTCTTAACCTGAAACTGTTCTTAACCTGAAGCACTTTAGCTAATGGGGCCTCCTGCTGCTGCCGTGCTGCCAGAGCAAGATTTCTGTTCTCAACCTGAAGCAAAGTTCTTAACCCGAGGTACTATTTCTGGGTTAGCGGAGTCTGTAACCTGAAGCGTATGTAACCCGAGGTACCACTGTATTGACTTTTCCACACTTGGGAAAGACACATTTTGCTCCCCTACTTTTGACCAGGAACCTCCTTGATATCAGGTATGCCTTCTCTGTTTCCCCTGTTTAGCCTTCATCCCCACTCAGAAAATCCGACTTTTTGTAGGACAATGGAGTAGCTTTGAAATTACTCCAAGGGAAGATGACTCATCATCACACAGCAGAGTGGTGTTTGCCAGTTATGGATGATGTAGCAATTTCCTTCTCTGTAAGTCCACCTCTCCTCTCTATGATGGAGCTCAGTATGGGACAGCTGCATATTCCTGCATGGCAGGGGTTGCACTAGGGGTGTCCAATTTCCAAGAGACTGTGATCTACTCCCAGTATAAATAAACTGGCAGTGATCTACCCATTGAATTGACCGAAGTTGCTGAGCTTTTGGGGGGGAGGGTCAGCCAAAGTTGTTGAGCCTTTTTGGGGTTGGGGGGGGCATCAGGGTCCTGCAATCAACCAGGATCGACCAGGTACATCCGGCAATTGATAGGTAGATCATAATCAACCTCTTGGACACCCCTGCACTCAGGGGCCCTTCCAACTCTACAATTCTAAAAAGCAACATAAGTTATATATTATGTGCGACTAACTCCAGTTAATATCCTGGCAGCCACATTTTGAACCAATTGAAATCTCTAAACACCCTTAAATGGACTTGACTTTTGTTGTATTATTGTAGTCTAATTTGCATATCATAAATACATGTGCTGTGAGTTGGGGGCGGGGTGCATGCCTGAGACTCTTAATTCCTGGATCCAGCAAGGTTTCAGTTGCTGGAATTGCCAGACCAGCTTCCTGATGAGGTAATGGTTCCCCAAGTATGGGTCGTTAAGGTAACAAAGGAAGTGGCTCTGTGTCAAAAAACAAGTTGAGTCTACCTCAACTGGCTGTTAGTTATAAGGACAAAAGCCAGAGTTGTGTTGTGTGTGTGTGAACTGGAAGCTAGAAGCAGGCTGCAGGCTGAAGCTTGTGAGGGAGAGACATGCTTGATTTCTGCTGGAACCCAAAGCTGTGACTATGGGAGAAGCATGTGTAAATAAACCATATATCACAAAGACACCACAGTCTCATCTGTCCCTCATTCCGAGGAAAGTGAACCCTGAGTAAGTGCCTAGAACTCCTGGAATCTTGCACCAGCGGGAGATTGGGTTGGTGTGCAGCACATGGATGACTGTGGCCAAGTCTGACTTCTCCAGAAAAGGACAGGACAGCTACACCAGCCAAAAGTGTTTAAGAAGTCATCCCAACCACCTGGGCAATCTCAGGCAGTGCTGGAGTACCCATAAGCAACAAAGCAAAGTGCAACCCCATCATACACATTCTCCAGGACTCGTGACTCCCCAGTAAATAGTATCTCTGTCCTGCTAGATTAATTTACCACTTGTTCAGGCTACTCCTTAAGTGTACCATGATACTAGTTCAGAAATGTCATAATCTCCACCATCTGCCTAGTATGTACGTAAGCGGTCCTGTGTCCTCCTTTAAAGTCCTCTGTTGGAAGGCATTCTCTATGTGAAAGGCTGTCTGGCTCCAAGTCCATTTTAAAGATAAGTAACCACTGTGCCACTTGGGCTTGCTGATCGAAAGGTCGGCAGTTTGAATCCCCACAACGGGGTGAGCCCCCGTTGTTCAGTCCCAGCTCCTACCAACCTAGCAGTTCAAAAGCACGCAGTGCAAGTAGATTATGGTTACCCTGTTTCCCGGGGACAGTCCCCCGATTTACAAATCTGTCCCTCGACAAAATCCGTCCCCGGAATGTCCCTGGATTTCATTTAATGTCCCCGGATTTATATTTTAAGTGTTATAGATTTATTAGTGGGGGATGAATGTTGCATGATTGGTTCAACGGCACAAGACACATCATATGGGGACTTCTGGCAAGGCAAAATGGCAGGCGCCATGGCAGCGAGCAGCTCCTGAAGCCAGCCAGAGCCAACTGCGCTACCAGGCTGGCTCTGGGCTGCTGAGTCTGCTGCTGCCAGTGCCACTGCTGAGGAGGAACCGGGGATGCCCAGTGCATCAACTGGGGAACCCGCTGATCCCCCCTTGACCCAAATCGAGCTGGGAGTGAGAGCACCAGGCCAACTGCCCAGCGGTGCTCCAGGGCCAGGAAAACCCAGAGCCAATGCAGGGAGAAGGAAGAGAGAGAAAGAGGAAGGAGAAAAAAGAGGGGAGCCCTGACCTTGCTGCGCCACTGCCGCCACTGAGGAGAAGAGGTAGAAGAGCATGGGGAGGGCAAGGACACGTGGCCGAGCCCAGGCCTGACCTGAGCCTACTCCATGGCGGCTAGCACTCCAAAAGAGCAGGCCAGGGCCCAGAGGAAGGCCGCAGAGGAAGGCCAGAGGAGACCACAGAAGAGAAGATATTACTTCTTTTTTTAAAAAAACAACAACACATTTTAAATATCTTTTTTTCCCTTTTCAAAAAAAAGAAGTATCCACAGATTCTTTGAAAAAAATCAGGTCATCTTAAAGTAGATAAATAGGTACCACTCCAGCAGGAAGGTAAATGGCATTTTCGTGCACTGCTCTGGTTTCGCCAGAAGCGGCTTAGTCATGCTGGCCACATGACCTGGAAAAACTGTCTGCAGAAGTGGATAAACACCGGCTCCCTCGGCCTGTAAAGCAAGATGAGCACCGCAACCCCAGAGTCGTTCACGAGTGGACTTAATTGTCAGGGGTCCCTGTACCTTTACCTTTTAACCCCAAAGGGGAGAGCAAGTAGATGGCCCTTGAAGCTGCCTACCCACAACTAGCACCTAGACAGCAGACCAGGCAGGCACACCGAGGTCACCTGCAATGGCTGGGGAGATTTGTTGTCTTTCTGTTTAAATGATAGTAACTATATCCAGGTTTACACCTATGCGTATAAATTAACACGTACAACTGTTATGCAAATCAGCATCCTCTTTTTTGGAGAGCTGGGTTTCATGGAGTGATGGAGTCTCAGCCTAAACCTCAGGATGATGTCTCCTAGTGGCTTCATGTAGACCAGAGATGAGGAACCTCAACCTGGGCTCACCAGAGGTCCCAATTCAGCCCGTGAGGCCACCTCACCACAATCACACCCACAAAGGCCTGGTTGCAAAGGAGCACTTTAAGAGCACTCCTGGGGGTTCCTTAGCAAGTGGGAATTGCATTTGGTGCCTTTTGCTCAGAGCATCCAAGGGCAGCCAATACTTGCTGAAAGCAAGAATAAGGAAGTGAATCATTTGATGCAAGCTAGTATGCAAAGGCAAATGCTTCCTCCTGACATCATAATGATGTCACGTGATATTTCTGCACCTGGTTGCATTTTATTGAAAAATGAATGTCTGCAGCATTTTAGTGCAATGGTATCCCATATATACATTTTGAAATTTGCCTAATAAACACATTTGCAAAGCAACATTCCCATTCCCTAATATAACACACTTTTAATGTTTTAATAGGAGGTGCTGCTGGCCTCTTCCCACCCCCAGGGAGGAAATGGTGGGAGCTGCCCTCTGGAGTCTCCTGGGATATGCACCCCACTGGTGTGATTCAGAGAAGGCCCCACTCCCACTGTAGTGGCCTTTGATTCCCAGTTCATCCACTGGGTAAGGTTGATTTGATTCCCACCCTTATTTCAAATGTAGCTCTTCACTTCTCCCTTGTCCCCCATATATATCTCCCCCCCCACCTTGTTCCTGATGTAGCTCTTCATGCCCCTCCCTGCAGTGGGGGTATTTCATGGTTCATCTCAGGTGCCAAAATGTCTTAGCCCTGCCCTGCCTGACATAGGCAGAAGTGTTTCAGTATAAAGTGTTGTAAATTTAAACAGGGAAAACAGGTAGAGAAAAACGGGACTCCACGTCACCATCTGGTAGCACAATGTTATATCGCACATGTTGTTGTTGTTGTTTAGTCGTTAGTCGTGTCTGACTCTTTGTGACCCCATGGACCAAAGCACGCCAGGCACTCCTGCCTTCCACTGCCTCCCGCAGTTTGGTCAAACTCATGCTGGTAGCTTTGAGAACACTATCAAACCATCTCGTCCTCTGTCGTCCCCTTCTCCTTGTGCCCTCCATCTTTCCCAACATCAGGGTCTTTTCCAGGGAGTCTTCTCTTCTCATGAAGTGGCCAAAGTACTGGAGCCTCAGCTTCACGATCTGTCCTTCCCGTGAGCACTCAGGGCTGATTTCCTTCAGAATGGAGAGGTTTGATCTTCTTGAAGTCCATGGGACTCTCAAGAGTCTCCTCCAGCACCAGAATTCAAAAGCATCAATTCTTCGGCGATCAGCCTTCTTTATGGTCCAGCTTTCACTTCCATACATCACTACTGGGAAAACCATAGCTTTTACTATACGGACCTTTGTTGGCAAGGTGATATCTCTACTTTTTAAGATGCTGTCTAGGTTTGTCATTGCTTTTCTCCCAAGAAGCAGGCGTCTTTTAATTTCATGGCTGCTGTCACCATCTGCAGTGATCATGGAGCCCAAGAAAGTAAAATCTCTCACTGCCTCCATTTATTCCCCTTCTATTTGCCAGGAGGTGATGGGACCAGTGGCCATGATCTTTGTTTTTTTGATGTTGAGCTTCAGACCATATTTTGCGCTCTCCTCTTTCACCCTCAATAAAAGGTTCTTTAATTCCTCCTCACTTTCTGCCATCAAGGTTGTGTCATCTGCATATCTGAGGCTGTTGATATTTCTTCCGGCAATCTTAATTCCAGCTAGGGATTCATCCAGCCCAGCCTTTCGCATGATGAATTCTGCATATAAATTAAATAAGCAGGGAGACAATATACAGCCTTGTCGTACTCCTTTCCCAATTTTGAACCAATCAGTTGTTCCATATCCAGTTCTAACTATAGCTTCTTGTCCCACATAGAGATTTCTCAGGAGACAGATGAGGTGGTCAGGCACTCCCATTTCTTTAAGAACTTGCCATAGTTTGCTGTGGTCGACACACTCAAAGGCTTTTGCATAGTCAATGAAGCAGAAGTAGATGTCTTTCTGGAACTCTCTAGCTTTCTCCATAATCTAGCGCATGTTTGCAATCTGGTCTCTGGTTCCTCTGCCTCTTCTAAATCCAGCTTGCACTTCTGGGAGTTCTCGGTCCACATACTGCTTGAGCCTTCCTTGTAGAATTTTAAGCATAACCTTGCTAGTGTGTGAAATGAATGCAATTGTGCAGTAGTTGGAGCATTCTTTGGCACTGCCCTTCTTTGGGATTGGGATGTAGACTGATCTTCTCCAATCCTCTGGCCACTGCTGAGTTTTCCAAACTTGCTGGCATATTGAGTGTAGCACCTTAACAGCATTATCTTTTAAAATTTTAAATAGTTCAGCTGGAATACCATCACTTCTACTGGCCTTGTTATTTGCAGTGCTTTCTAAGGCCCATTTGACTTCACTCTCCAGGATGTCTGGCTCAAGGTCAGCAACCACACTACCTGGGGTGTACAAGCCATCCATATCTTTCTGGTATAATTCCTCCGTGTATTCTTGCCACCTCTTCTTGATGTCTTCTGCTTCTGTTAGGTCCTTACCACTTTTGCCCTTTATTATGGTAATCTTTGTACGAAATGTTCCTTTCATATCACACATACAACACATATAAATTGCTTTTTCGTTACCAGTCTAGCTGAATCCATAGAGGTTAAAAAGCAAGGTCGGTTGTCGTCTGTTGCAATCTTTGGTGGCCTGATTTCATGTAAACAGATACGATACAATCCAGTTTATGGGGGGGGAACATAAGCTGGGGAAAGGGTGGAATTTTTATACTTGATATATAGAATACGATTGCTAAGTTTTCTTTTTAGAGTTGAAGAGCAGCTATTCTCAAGTGGCTTGTGAGAGATCTCTACAGGCTCCCAATGCAAATCCTTTAACAAGACCCTTCCTGTTTCTTATCAGAACTTAGAGATACTTAAGCAAAGCAGTTCTGTTGGGTTTTGTTCCATTTTACCCAGTACTTTTGTTCAAGCCTGAAGATCAAGTTGGCGAGGAGTTAAGAGCATCCAAACAGAGGCAGGTAAGGATGGGTTTAGCTACTATCTTGAGGCATGCCACAGTCTCTGATGCCCCATTAACTTTTAACACAATGTCTGTAACAGTGTGCTAGGCACCCTTTATTTAGACCTTCATCAGCTAGATGAGACAGAATGCGAGTCTGTGGTGGGACTGAATTTGTCTGGCCCAGACCAAGGCAAGGCAGCCCTTCTGATGCAAGATCAGCCCAGCAATAGTTTGGAGAGAAAATGCTCTTGCGTATGTGTTCCTATAGGCATGAGCAAGAGAGATCTGTGAATGGAAAGCCTGTGGATATGTTGTGCACAAAGATGTAAAATGTGGACATTTGATATATGGAAGCACAAAATAGGTAAAGTGATTGTGGGACAGTAGAAGACCTCTAATATGTGCTGTAGTTTCAGCTTGATTGCTCACCTTCACATCCTAAGCTTGTTATTGTGAATTATACTGCCCCATTTGGGGGGCCGCAAGTGCTTACCACAGTCTTCCACCTCTTTGGGTGCTTTCAAATGAGGGCTTAACTTGCAAATGGGACATTGAAATATCACAACAATGTGGTGTGTCCTCTACAAAAAAAAACCCCAAACTTTTGCATGCATGAGGAACGCTGAACCTACAATAAACAGTCATCAGGAAGCCCCCGTCATTGTTTGCACTGGAGCAGACTAATAGACTGCTTCCAGAAAACCTGTTTATTAATTTGCAGGGAGATTAGATGATAATGGGCATTTAATTAGCATTCATTCTGATTTGTGTGCAGAAATACTGCATGATACTTCAAATGAAACTTCAAAGCAAGTGTTAGCTACCCATCCCTAAAAAGGTGTGTCTTTTTCTTTTCGTTTTTGAGAAAAGTGCCCTCTGTCCTGTTTGGACTTAAAACAGAACTACTTTTTCTTCACATATTCAAGCTCCTTCTCAGAATTGCATGGGCAGAGGGTGGGTCTGGTGGGAGGAGGACAGCGAGAATTTGAATGGGAGATTGTGCGGGCAGAGAGTGGGTCCATGGGAGATTAGGGAGTGAGAGCGAGAGTTATTGCAGGAAGAGGGTGGGATACTTAATCCACACTTTCAGAAGCCACCTGAAAACTGAAACACAGCCATCCTTCAAATTTCATGCTTCTCTGAACTTTGCATTGTGGCTCTTCAGTCAAGTAATGTGTACAAAAATGAATTTACTAGGCAAAGTGCTCATAAAAAAATGCATATATTACCAAAAAGAACATACAAAATTGCATTACAATTTGCTTTGTAAAAGCATGCATATAAAGTATGCAAATTGGGGTTGAAATTGCACTAAAATCCTGATGAATTATCACACGGACATAAAAGAAAAAGCACACTGATGTAGGAATGTGGAGAATTGAATTTAAGATTATAGGAACCAAAGGAACCAAAATGGACATGTTCACACATCCCTACATCCAGTTCCATATCCATGAAACTTTGTGATCAGACTATGATGTGATCTTACGAGATGTGATAACAGCAAACTCAAATATGTCCAGTCTGTATCCCTCTCTCTCTCCCTCCCCATCTTCTGTCTATATATCTGCTGCTGCACTTGACTGTCTAGTAAGATACACAGGGCTAAATGATTATCTGCTATCCACTTTCCCTCACTTATTCGCTCTCTATACTTCATTCACATGTGCCCTGTGGTCCCTGAATCTGTCAGATTCTTCTTTGATCAGTTATTGCCTCGGTTTTCCATGACATCATCAGGTTGCAAAAGTTAATGCATGCCATGTGAATATGTTACTTTGTTCCACAGATTCACGATCACAGCAAATACTCTTAAATTGACTCATTGGGGGCAATCTCCGCCCGATATCTTGGAACACTACTGCCAGTCAGAGTAGAGATGGCTGGGCAAGGTAAACCAATGGCTTTACTCAATATAATGCATCATTATGTGTTGAAAGCACATTAAAGGCAGCCCTTAACCATTTTTTCATTTTTTCATAATTATAAAATAATTTTAAGAATTGGGAAATGCACCAGGTCATCACATGCTTGTCGCATGTTTCTTGTTCCATCCTATGAAAACTGTCAAGGTGGAGCCACAAACAAATAGGTGTGTTGAAACAATGAGTGTGACTGGTGGTCATTAGCCAGATATAATGCAACAAAACTGGAGAATCATTGTAAGCAGGAAAGGATAGTTCAGAGCAGGAGTGGATAACCTGCGTCCTTCAGATGTTGAACTTCAACTTCCATCATCCCTGACTGTTGGCTGTGCTACCTGGGGCAGGTGAGAGTTGAGGTCCAACAACAGTTGGAAGGGGACAAGTCCCCCATCTCTGGTTTAGGAGGAGATGACCTTTATCTTTTTATATATATATATATAATAATATTTATTAGAGTTTGAAAATACAACAAAGAAGAAAAAAGAAAAAGCAACAACAAAAATATCAAGAAAAACAAAAACAATCAAACAGCAAAAAAGAAAATACAGAAAATAGAATAAACCTTTTTAACTTAACTTCATTTGCTTGTTTCTTTGACCTCCTCCCGCCTCCCTTTTTTGTATTCTGCTTCAATTAATTATTTCAGCAAATCCTTTCCATCTTTCCCAAATTGTTAACCAATAATTTATCTTAACATAGTATAATTTTACTTTCACTCATTTCCTTCAACAGTCTATTTAACTTATGTCCTTTATAGTATTTATACAAAAGTCACATAGTTTCTTTCCAGACTCCTTCTAAACTTCCTCAATTTTGCTATATTTTTGTAAATAAGCTTTAAATTTCTTCCAATCTTCTTCCATCAACTCTTCTTCCTGGTCCCAGATTCTGCCTGTCATTTCGGCCATTTCCATAAAGTCCATCACCTTCATCTGCCACTCTTCCCGGGTGGGTAGATCTTGTGTCTTCCAATATTTTGCAATCAGTATTCTTGCTGCTGTTGTAGCGTACATAGAGACGACCTTTATCAATATCCAAACTACTGAATGAGGGGGGAGAAATGACCACCCAGTATTTAACGGTAGCTGTGCCAGAATATTTATTAAGCAAAAATATTTGATTCTCTATATGATATCGTATTTAGAAATGTTGACAGTACTTTATTGTTGATATGAAATGGCGGGCAGTGTCCAAAGGATTTGATAGTATTTGGTAGCTGACAGTTTGTTAATGGCATTCCTCATTTTCCACCTGATAAAACCACAAAACAAAAAGACTGCTCAACAAGTGTAAAAAGGCCAAAATTCACATACTGAGAGTCCAACTTCAGAATCTGCATTCCAAAATTTGCAATCTTAACCACTGAACCATCCCTTTCAGTTTTGTGTTAGATGGGTCTTCCTTTAGGCAGGAAGCTATGCTATGAAGACCTTTGGCTCATGCCAGCTGTGTGGTGTGTTTCTCTCTGCAGGTCCCATGGACTGTGAGAATGGCACAGACATCGTCGAGTTTGTCCTTCTGGGTTTTTCCGCCCAGCCTAAAGAGCAGCCACTCTTGTTCCTAATCTTTCTGCTGATGTATGGAGCAGGACTTCTGGGCAACATCATGATGATCATTCTCATCTCTCTGGATGCCCGACTCCAGACTCCCATGTATTTCTTGCTTCGGAGCCTCTCTGTGGTGGATGTGGGCTTCCTATCAGTCACTGTGCCTCAGATGCTGGCTCACATCATCTCCTCTTCCAAGACTATCCCTTTCTACTGCTGCATGGCTCAGTTCTTCTTCTTCTACGTGTTTGGCGTGACTGACCTCCTGATAGTCAGCGTTATGGCTCTGGATCGCTATGTTGCAATTTGCAATCCACTACACTACACTACGGTAATGAACCAGAAGGTCTGTGGACACCTGATAGCTGGCTGCTGGATTGTTTCTACCCTCCACTCCATGCTGCATGCCAGCCTCCTCCTGCGTCTCAGTTATCGTGGGGACAACCATTTGTTCCATTACTTTTGTGACCATCAGCCCCTTCTGCAGCTGTCCTGCTCAGACACCAGCGTCAATGAAGCTGTCATCTTCTTTGAAGGTGTCATCGTCGTTCTGGGACCTTTTGTGTTGATCATCCTCACCTACATCCGCATTGTGGTAGCTGTGATGAAGTTATCTTCTTCGGGGAGGCGCAAAGCTTTCTCCACCTGTGGCTCCCACCTCACCATGGTGACCCTCTTCTATGGAGCTATCATTGCTGTCTACTTTTTGCCAACATCCAGCTACTCATCCCAGCGAGGGGCTGTCTTTGCTGTGGTGTACACTGTCATCACCCCAATGTCCAACCCTTACATCTACAGCCTCAGGAACAAAGATGTCAAGGAAGCTCTGTGGGGTCTCCTGGGGAAGAGGGTCTTTTTTCAACAGTAATCGTGAGAGGTTGCTTAACAGGCCTCATGTTGCCACTGTATTAGCTATGATGTACTGAATCCGATTCAGATGTGGATGGCTAAAGGGAATAATGGGACCTTGTTCAACGTACACACGTTCATTCAAATATTTGTATACCACCTCTCTTCTTCTTTTATGATAATTTTTATTAAATTTTCAATTTTTCAATTTCAAATAAACATTTTACAAACTTTAAAATATCCAGTGATTTCCCTTCTTCTCTTTCCATGGTTTATTCTACGTATCCTACATCCCGGCATATTTTATTGTAATCATTCAAATCAGTTATCCACTTTTACATCCATCAAAAATTATTTACTCTGGTGAATTTATCTTCATGCTCCCAGCGTTTTCAGCTGTATACAGTTATTTTCCATATATTCAATAAATGTATTCTAGTCTTCTTGAAACATATGTTCTTCTTGCTCTTATTCTATATGTTAAATCTGCAAGTTTTGCATATTCTGTCAACTTAAGTTGCCAATCCTCTTTAGTTGGGACCTTGCTCACTTTCCATTTGGGGGCTAATAAAACATGGGTCGTAGTTGTTGCACACATAAATAACCTTTTTCCAACACCTGGGAATTTCAGTCTGGATTATCCCCAACAAAAAGGACTCTGGTTTTTGTGGGATAATAGTTTTGAACATTTTTTTCCAATTCATCATAAATCATTTCCCAATACACTTTTACCTTTTTACATGTCCACCACATGTGGAAGATTGTATTCTACCTCTCTGGGACAATAGTGAAGGAACAGCTGTCATGCAGCGATAAAGTATATATTTTGCATGCAAAATGTTCCAGATTCCATTCGTGACAACTCCAAATATAAGAGGAAAGACTCCACTCTGAAATGCTAGAGAGCAGCTGTCAGGCAGTGAATATAATTAGTGAGCATTGTGGGCTAATAGTCTGACTTAATATAAAGCATTAGACAACAATAATCTAAATTCCCCTGAACTAGGAATAGCTAAGATGGTGCCCTCCAGATGTTGTTGGAATCATCCCTGAACAATGGCTGTGCTTGCTGGGTCTAATGGGAGTTTTGAAGGCACCATGTTGACTATCCCAGCCTAACTAAATACAGTGGCACCTCGGGTTAAGAACTTAATTTGTTCTGGAGGTCCATTCTTAACCTGAAACTGTTATTAACCTGAGGTACCACTTTAGCTAATGGGGCCTCCCGCACAATAATTCAAATGGGCTAAACCCGGTACTTTCTTGGGCTACATCCCTAGATGCGTACAGTAGTGGTTGTATCTTATCATCCCAATCATTGGGATTTTCTGCGGTATAGGCTTTAATCATTCTCATTAGGGTTCCATTAAATCTTTCAACTAATCCATTAGTTTCAGGGTGGTAAGGTGTTGATGTTAAATGCTGAATACCACACACTTCCCATAGTCTTTTCATTAGTCTTGATACGAAAGAACCCAAGTCAGTGACTATTTCACTGGCAAAGCCCAATCTACTCATATAGTTAATTAAAGCGGTTGCCACCATTTCCGTTTCAATGTTTCGCAATGGAATGGCTTCTGGATATTTGTTTGCGTAATCCACTATGGTGAGGATTTACCGTATCTGTTTCCCCGCCTGCTGGCTCTAGGCAATGGCCCTATCAGGTCGAGCCCTAACCATTGAAAAGGGGTTGGTATGATAGGCAAGGGGCACAATTTGGCTTTCTTCTCTGACATATGTCACAGGCTTGACAGTATTGTTTTATTTGTTTCCCCATGCCTGGCCAATAAAAAATTTGAGCCACTCTCCATTTTGTACGTGTAATAATAATAATAATAATAAAATTATTTATATCCCGCCCTCCCCAGCCGAAGCCGGGCTCAGGGCGGCTAACAACAATAAAATAATACAACATTCTAAAATAATTTCATTAAAATTAATTCAACTCTAATTGATGGCAACCATTAGGCTAAAGTTCTGTGAAGATTGCCAAAGGAGGGAGTCAGGCTGTGCCCTGACCAAAGGCCTGGTGGAACAGCTCTGTCTTGCAGGCCCTGCGGAAAGATGTCAAGCCCCGCAGGGCCCTGGTCTCTTGCAGCAGGGCGTTCCACCAGATTGGAGCCACCCATATGCGCTCCAAATACACTATTGTGAGCGTGCTGCAGGATTTTGCCTCGGTATTCATGTGGGATTACTAACTGTCTTCTCACTTCTTCACCCCACCTAGATGGTGGGTCAAGGACTTCTCAATATAAAAGGTCCTTGCTCAAACAAAACCGTTCTGGGCACTCAGGAGTTAACAGCCTCTCCGACTTGGCTGCCTCAAAGTACATTTGTAACTCAGTATTTTCTTTTTGCTTTTTGGCAAAACTTGGGGTTTGACTTTTAGTCAAAGGAAACAAAAAGGTGTCTTTTCTTTCCTCACACAGATTATCCCCTTGCTGTCGTTCAGCATTGTCTGCCTCTGCTACTGTATCCGCCTCTTCAGGATTAGGTGGCTGTAGGCTCCCTTTTGCTCTGGTAACTATGAAAGTACTCTGCACATGTTCTAAAATGTCCCAACCAATGAGCACAGGGGTGGGAATTTCTTCCGAAAGGGCTACCTGCCACTTCCCTGCACAGTTTTTGAACCTGACATCTATTTCCGCCACCTTTAGGATCTCTGCTTGTTTCGAAATGCCTTTTAATTTTATTAATTTTCCTGGAATTAAGACTTCATCCCTGATTATCTCCAGGTGGACTATAGTGACTTGTGAACCCATGTCCTTTAACCTGAGATATCTTTTCCCGTCTATCCAGATATACTCTCCAGCTTTCTTTAACAAGAGATTATCTTGTTGAATTGCATAACAGTGCAGGACTTTGGCCTCTACTACCTCAGCAGGCTCGGGCCTAGTTGGCATGTCCGTTTCCTTGACAACCTGACTAGTTGGGCCCTGCTCCACAGGCTGGATACAATATGTCTGTTTTTGTGTGGTGCTACCGATAGAAATTTCTTTTCCTGTTTTACAATCAAAACTAATTTTCCACATGTCCAACATGAAATGTCTTTGGGTCCTGCATAACTTGTTTTATTGACTTTTCCCTCAGTAAACTCCGTATGGGTGTGTGCGCCTTCTCATCTTGGCGCACTTCTCTTATCAGTTTCTGAGGTAATCTTTCCTTCGGTTTGCCGAAATTTATTCTTGTTTGTTTCCCAATATCTCCCACCAAATTTTGTCCCATCAAATCCGTGGGCCATTTCATTTATTTTATCGGCTAAACCAGCTGCTTCCTTTATTGTCTTGTGGTTCCTTTCTTTTATCAGGTACTTCAATTGGCCATTTTATTGTGCCGTAAAATTGCTCCAACGCTATCACTTTCCTAATCTTTGGTACCGCGTCTGCATTCTCTTGCTCTAACCATCTTGTGAGGTAAGTTTTTATCTTTGCACCCATCTGCACATAGGTTTCCTCCCTCACGTTTGTCACACTTCTAAAAAAATTTCTCAACTGCTCTGAGGTAATCCCAAAGTGGGTGTATATTAACTGCTTGTACACCTCATAATTTCGGGATTGTTCCACAGTCATTTGTGCATATATTTCAGCTAGAGGACCACTTATTCTAGCTCTCAAGATCATCATTTTATCTTCCTCTCTCACTTGAAAATCGTGACAGGCTCTCTCAAAGGATACTAAAAATGCTTCTGGGCTATCCTTATGCCTAAACTCAGGAAAGCGTTTTAAATCTATCTTCATTTGGTTCTGCCCATCGGTGTTATAACTATTATTTTGATTTTCCAATCATACCGTTAATTTCAACAGTCTCATCTCTAACTGAAACCGCTGCTATTTCCTTTCCTGCTCAGCCCTCAATTTTTCTTTTTCCAAGTCTTGTTCAGTTCTATTGTTATCAAGCTCTAATTTCAGGTTATATTCTTGAACTAATTTCCACTTTTCAAAATCCTCTGAGAACTGTGGAACTTCTACTTCAGGTGGGGTTTTAGTCATCTCTTCTATTCTCGTTTCCTCCCCCTGGGGATTCCTGTTATGTACTGAAGTTTTCACCCTAGGCCAGCAGGAGGATACTGTAGATAGTTTTCACTCAGGTCCACGTTTGTTATTTTAGGCAGGAAACCCTGGGTTGTTGTTGCTACAATGTTGACAGCCGGCTGCCTATAAAAGCAGGCTGGCTGAGCTGTTTGCTGTTCAGTTCTGTCCAGCTTACAAATAAAGAGCTGCTCTGGAGAAATTGCTGTGTCGTCTGCTATGTTCGCCCACAACTTAACAATTCCCATTCTCTTCCCCAGAGCTTTCGTATGGGTTTTCTCTCGCGGGGTGCTTGATCTTCTTGGGGGGCATTATGTGTGAGTTAGTATTTTGCACTAATTAATTAAATAAAAGAATTTTACTCTCAACACTGTTCCTCCCGGCTTGGCTTTTCAAGACCCTGGTCCCCAAAGTATAGCTTTAGGTTTTTGCCTCTATCCTTTCAAGCTTACTTCCATTGACCCTGAGCCTAAGCCTCTGCCAGAACAGTCTTCTTGTGATGGTCCCGTGGGTTAACCGTGAGGCGAGGTCCGAGTCCAGTCCGAGGTCGAAAGTGCAGTATGGAGGCAAAGCTGAAGCTGTGTGCAGGGCAGGGAGTCGGGTGAGGTCAGGAGCTCCGGCAAGAAAGCAGGACAGGGTTCAGGCAGGAACTGGCTACCAACAATGTTGCTCCCGCAACTTGGGACTGGAGCTGGCTGGCTTTTATCTGCCCCGAGGCACAGGGCGGCCCAGGTCCACTGGCCTGGAGGCGAGCACTCCTCCTGCGGGAACTTATTTCCCTCCGCCTCTCTGCCCTGAGCCTCTGCAGCTCAGGAGAGGCTGGAGGGTTACCAGACCCAGAGGCAACCTCAGCTTCCTCTGACGGGGCTGAGAGTGGAGCACCTGCAGACAATGGGTCCTCCATCCCTTCAGGAGCCAGAGCAGACTCAGCTGGTGCCTGCACCTGAGGATCCAGCACAGGTGAGGACCCTTCAGGCTCAAGCTCCAGCCCCGGCTCAGCTGGTTCTGGAGGTGGGGAATCCTGTGCAGCCTGGGATTCCTCAGGTTCAGCATCCGAGTCCGAATCCCAGGCCATCACACTTCTGAGATCTCTTGCTCTTATTGTGATCTCGGCTTCACGGCAATCTGGGGTTTACCTCAATCACACCCTCGGGCCAGGTAATCACTTCACTGATTTACCCTTCCCCTCTCCAGGTGTATTGCTTCCCCTCGCTGGCTCTTAGACTTATCGAATCCCGCCGCTGCCGCCACTTTTCTGTGGCGATCACACAAGGTCCCCAGATGTTTCACCGTCTATTGATCCCTGTGCCACCACTTTATTTCTCGCTGCCACCACCCAGGCCCTACCTGGTAAAATACTGAGTCCAGTCAGGGTTCAATTAGAACATAAACTTCTGTTTATTTATTGCAGTTTAACAAGCGTGAGCTTTCTTAAACGGTCTCAGTCAATTACAACCATGGGGTGCCTATCCAGACCTATAACTTCCGCTACCTGCTGTCACTCACTAAGCTACCTCTCAGATATTTACTTGTCTTCCTAGCTCCTAACTGCTCCTGACTCAGTTTATTTTGCTACACTCACTCAACCTACCCACAGACTCTATCCCAATTCATTCCCACTCCAACCAACCACCCAAAGAACTCTCCCTTCGTCCCTCCCAGAGCTGGTTTTATAGTCCCTCTGACTCCACCCCCCTGGGTTCTGATTGGGTAACCTGTTTAACTATTTCACCTCCAGCACTCTCATATGTCACAGCAGGAAAGAGATGTTATCTGATTTGTAGATCCTGGCAGCTGGGGGCTCGGATGTGGACTGGGTGTGAAAAGGCTATCAGGCAATTTACAGCTCAAGAGCCTGGTACATATCAGAAAAGTCTGGGAACAAAGAAGCAGTCTTTTGATCTCAAGGTCCTTTGAGCATAAACAAAGTTCAGCTGTGCTGGTCTCCTGATAATCAGCAGATATAGTCCCATCATACATAGCCATTGGTAATTGGTAATTAACCTAAAGAAATGATTGGTCCCTAAACCCCTTCTCCACGTGGGATTCTCAAGGATAAAGCTTTGGGGAATTCAGATGAAAACTGCAGAACATCTCGCCCTGGCATTTGTTGCCAGAAGGCGTTTGACCAGCAAAGAGATTTTGACTACTTGCTGTGCTTTGAACTATTGGATTTTGTGAGTATGTTTTAGTTAGCTATATTTTATAATGTTTTCTATTTTCTGTTTGTAACCTTCCAAGAAATGTGCAAGCTTTTACTTTCTGAGTGGCTTTTTCAATAAACTTGGAAAAGGACGTCTACCTTTTGTGTCTTTTGCCCAGAGAAGCTAAACTGGTGCCTGACCCCTTGGTACATCTATCTGTTGGATTTCTGTCTGCGTCATGGTACAGTGACACAGGACTGGGCAACCCGGTAAATATCAAAGGGGGGTTCTCCTCCTTGGACCCCATTCGAGGGTGCCCAGGAAAGGAGGTGGTGGCAGCTTACCGTTTGGCTTGTGATTTGCAACACCTCACGACCTCTCCCTCTCCCTGCCAGGTCCTGACAGTGTTTGGAGGACTGGTTGGGGGGGTGGATAGCCCATGCAATTACTACACAGGTAGTTATGCTATGAAGCCCTTTGGCTCATGCCAGCTGTGTGGTGTGTTTCTCTCTGCAGGTCCCATGGACTGTGAGAATGGCACAGACATCGTCGAGTTTGTCCTTCTGGGTTTTTCCGCCCAGCCTAAAGAGCAGCCACTCTTGTTCCTAATCTTTCTGCTGATGTATGGAGCAGGACTTCTGGGCAACATCATGATGATCATTCTCATCTCTCTGGATGCCCGACTCCAGACTCCCATGTATTTCCTGCTTCGGAGCCTCTCTGTGGTGGATGTGGGCTTCCTGTCAGTCACTGTGCCTCAGATGTTGGCTCACATCATCTCCACTTCCAAAACTATCCCTTTCTACTGCTGCATGGCTCAGTTCTTCTTCTTCTGCGTGTTTGGCGTGACTGACCTTCTGATAGTGAGCGTCATGGCTCTGGATCGCTATGTTGCAATTTGCAATCCACTACACTACACTACAGTAATGAACCAGAAGGTCTGTGGACACCTGGTAGCTGGCTGCTGGATTGTTTCCACCCTCCACTCCATGCTCCATGCCAGCCTCCTCCTGCGTCTCAGTTATCGTGGGGACAACCACTTGTTCCATTACTTTTGCGACCACCAGCCCCTCCTGCAGCTGTCCTGCTCAGACACCAGCGTCAATGAAGCCCTCATCTTCTTTGAAGGTTCCGTCGTCCTTCTTGGACCTTGTGTATTAATCCTACTCACCTACATCCGCATTGTGGTAGCTGTGATGAAGTTATCTTCGGGGAGGCGCAAAGCTTTCTCCACCTGTGGCTCCCACCTCACCATGGTGACCCTCTTCTATGGAGCTATCATTGCTGCCTACTTTCTGCCAAAATCCAGCTACTCATCACATCGAGGGGCTGTCTTTGCTGTGGTGTACACTGTCATCACCCCAATGTCCAACCCTTACATCTACAGCCTCAGGAACAAAGATGTCAAGGAAGCTCTGTGGGGTCTCCTGGGGAAGAGGGTCTTTTTTCAACAGTAATCGTGAGAGGTTGCTTAACAGGCCTCATGTTGCCACTGTATTAGCTATGATGTACTGAATCCGATTCAGATGTGGATGGCTAAAGGGAATAATGGGACCTTGTTCAACGTACACACGTTCATTCAAATATTTGTATACCACCTCTCTTCTTCTTTTATAATATTTTTTATTAAATTTTCAATTTTTCAATTTCAAATAAACATTTTACAAACTTTAAAATATCCAGTGATTTCACTTCTTCTCTTTCCATGGTTCATTCTATGTATCCTACATCCTGGCATATTTTACTGTAAGCTTTCCGATCAGTTTTCCACTTTTACATCCATCAAAAATTATTTACTCTGGTGAATTTATCTTCATGCTGCCAGCATTTTTAGCTGTATACAGTTATTTTCCATATATTCAATAAATGTATTCCAGTCTTCTAGAAACATATGTTCTTCTTGCTCTTATTCTATATGTTAAATCTGCTAGTTTTGCATATTCTGTCAACTTAAGTTGCCAATCCTCTTTAGTTGGGACCTCGCTCACTTTCCATTTGGGGGCTAATAAAACATGATCCATAGTTGTTGCACACATAAATAACCTTTTTCCAACACCTGGGAATTTCAGTCTGGATTATCCCCAACAAAAAGGACTCTGGTTTTTGTGGGATAGTAGTTTTGAACATTTTTTTCCAATTCATCATAAATCATTTCCCAATACACTTTTACCTTTTTACATGTCCACCACATGTGGAAGATTGTATTCTACCTCTCTGGGACAATAGTGAAGGAACAGCTGTCATGCAGCGATAAAGCATATATTTTGCATGCAAAATGTTCCAGATTCCATTCCTGACAACGGCAAATATAAGAGGAAAGATTCCACTCTGAAATGCTAGAGAGCAGCTGTCAGGCAGTGAATATAATTAGTGAGCATTGGGGGCCAACTGTCCGACTTAATATAAAGCAGTTTCCTAGAAGGCAGCAGACAACAATAATCTAAATTCCCCTGAACTAGGAATAGCTAAGATGGTGCCCTCCAGATGTTGTTGGAATCCAGCTCCCATCATCCCTGAGCATTGGCTGTGCTGGCTGGGTCTAATGGGAGTTTTGAAGGCACCATGTTGACTATCCCAGCCTAAACTAAATATAGTGGTACCTCGGTTTTCGAACGTAATCCATTCTGGAAGACTGTTCGACTTCTGAAATGTTCAAAAACTGAGGTGCAAAGGGCTGACTGCAGGTTAAATTAAGACTATTGAAAAACACGCAGCAGAAGCTGTTCAACTTCTGAGGTGTGTTCGAAAACGGAAGCCTTTACATCCGTGTTTTCGGCGTTCGAAAACTGAAACGTTCAGCTTCCGAGACACTCGAAAACCGAGGTTCCACTGTACCTCACAGACACTCACTTGCTCTCTCACATACCTTGTACAACTAAAAAACTGACATCAGCCAAAGTTAAGCATTTCTTACTTCCATAGATTTCAAGGAGATAAATTTAAGAGCCCATGCTGAACTCCAACAAGGCTAAAAGGTTCTACACTTAGGAAAGAAGAACCAGCTGCACAAATATAAGATGGAGGACACCTGGCTTATTGGCAGTACCTGTGAAAATGATCTTGGGGTCTTAGTAGACCACAAGCTTAACAAGAGTCAACAGTGTGATGCACCCTTTTAAATGTGTTTGGGGGGAGCAATTATTGGGGGTTTTTTGTCCTTGTTTTTATTATGTATTGTATGTGGTTTTTATCTTGTATTTTTATGTTGCAAACCACCCTTAGATCTACAGATGAAGGGCAGTACACAAATTAATAAATAACAAGAACAAGAACGACAACAATAATGTGAGTGGTAGAACTTGAAAAAACAAGCAAAGGAAGAACAGACTGTAAAGTGCGAACATGGCAAGGGGGTAAAAAGGGGGGGGGAGGAAGGTATTATAATGCCAGCAGATCTCAGGAATATCCAAATACCCCTGAGCCTGATTATAGTAGGTGTACAGCAGTGAAGGAAACAGCCACAGGTCAAAGCGAGGTGGAAGAAAAGATCTCTGAATAAAACCCAAAAAAACAGTAACAATAAAGGTGTAGAAGAAAAACAATTAAAACAGATAGTGATGGCAGCAAAGAAGGGGGCCACAGAGGAAATTCCCAGGAAACTTTGAATGAAAGAGGCAGGAGATAAGGACAAACTGGATTGAACAGAGAATGATTTTTAAAGCACATATATATGAAGAGCAGATAGGCTGCTTACCAACAAAACAATTAAGAAATAACACTCAAAATGTATTGAATATTATCAAGCTCTTAGAAAAGAAGAATGAAAAAGAAGCTATCTTAATATTTCTGGATACTGAAAAAGCATTTGACAATGCCTCTTGGGCATTTATGAAGAGAACTATGGAAATTATGCACTTTGGGATAGCATTTATCAAAGGGTTGGAAGCTATATATATATAGATATATATAGATATAGATATATAGATAAAATCCAGTTGGAAAACCAAGGGGTCTATGAAATACCCTGCAAAGTCTGCCCAGCCACGTACATTGGACAAACAAACAGACGAATAAATGCACGTATCGCAGAACACAAGAATGCCGTCAAAAAAGAAGATAAAACTTCCTCTCTTTTCCAACACATGAAAGAAACAGGACACGAAATTAATTTTGCAGATTCCAAATTGCTCTCTAACATGGAACATCACCACAAGAGAATAATCATGGAAGCCATCGAGATAGAGAAACACCCTCACAACATGAACAAGCGTGACGACACATCCCGCTTGCCAGACATCTG
>JAXCMG010000049.1:4252108-4318369 GCA_034642415.1 Podarcis siculus | reverse complement strand
GGACACCAAAACCTGCATTCCTGTACCCGTGAAAATCTACGAAAGCATATATATATATATATATATATGAATCAATGGGCAAAAATATTAATCCATGCCTCAGATGTGGCACTGAAGACCTTTAAAGGCTTTTGGTACAGTGGTACCTCGGGTTACAGGTGCTTCAGGTTACAGACTCCACTAACCCAGAAATAGTACTTCAGGTTAAGAACTTTGCTTCAGGATGAGAACAGAAATCGTGCGGCGGCAGCAGTGGGAGACCCCATTGGCTAAAGTGGTACCTCAGGTTAAGAACAGTTTCAGGTTAAGAATGGACCTCTGGAATGAATTAAGTTCTTAACCCGAAATACCACTGTATTGGGTAACTTGTACATATCCACCAAGTTAGTCTTGTCTGTGGCAGCTTGGTTTCTTATGTCTGCTATGACAATCATGGTTCTCTGTCAACCTACATCAGGCCAATATGCATTTGGCAGGACACATACTGGATCTGGCTTTCTGTACTGGTGTAGGGAGGTGGAAAGAGAAGGGAATTAATGATGGCTCTGTTGTCAGAGGCAGCTTGTTATCCAATTCAGTTGGACCTTTAGGGCACTTGCGGGGGTGGGGAGGAGTAGCATGGATCAGTTTCAGAGGTTTGCCCCGTAAGGCTTGTTGGGTCCAGATCGTTTCCCAAGGTCTCTTGTGGAATTTTCTACCATTTTACTAGAGGCCAAGGTCTCTGCTTAGAAAACAGCTAGCCACCATCAAAATCCTAAGCACATCATGAGCTCCTATTTTGTAGGTTTCCTCTACTGTTATAATAAGGACTACAAAGTAGTACAGTAATTCCCTAACCACACCTAAATTCAACTGTGTATTTCTCAGGCTACTTTTCTTGCTTCCCTGCCCCTCAAAGCTTTATTCCAAGTTTGAGTGAAAAATTAGGAATTAAAAGAATTTCCTACACTTAGTTACAATAAATAATATTTATTGCAGAAGCTTATAACCAGCAAAATAACCATCAGGAACAGTACTCTTGAACAAAACCTTGACTTGGGATAGTAAGCAAAAAATTACAGGAAAATCAGAATAATTGCTTTCAATTTCACAAGATTTTTCATTTTCATTTTATTTTGGCTGTGCTATGTAAGGGAGAATACAGAAAACAAATACTTCAAATATAAACACAAAAATATATATTTTTATATTTTTCAAATATAAACACAAAAAATATATATATTTACAAAAATAAATACCACTTTGAAAAGAAAAGTGCCACATGGCACAATCCTGGTTGGTCACACTTTCTGAGACACATTCAGCAATGCTGTATGTTGTACTAACAAAGGATATTCATCAGCATCCCCAACAAATATTTGAATCAAGTATATAAATATTTTGTATCATAAATATTATATATTTACACTTGCCATATTTCGTGCAATAGAAAATCATCAGGAATTCATGAAAGAGCTTCATTTCATGTCTTTTAAACAAACTCCCTCCCCCACCACAACTGCTCAATGACTGCTGTTCCCAAAGTTTATGGTTTGTGGAACTGTTTCTTTGTACTTTCCAGTCCATCACTACAAAGAACTATTAACAAGGAGGCAGCGACCCAAAGTGCTAAAAGGTTGGGTGGGAATCACTGCTTGAAAGCAGTTTCAGTATGTCCATCCTCAATGGGAACATTGCATTCTGTTCCAACATGTAGCCCCAATTGCTTATGGAAGTTAATGGAAACAAAAACTTTTTTTCTTGCAAAAAACATCCTCTTCTTTCCTGCCTCCTCCCACACACTGCAAACAAACACCCAACATACGGCATAGCACTGACTTAAAAAACAAAAGCAGCGTACAAACAAAAGACAAAGACAAACAAAGAAGAGCCCTTCATCCACTGAACCTCCTAATGACCAATCTACCAGGCTGTTCAGCCAGACCCTTCCGACAAGTCAGCCAGATTTCCCAAGAGCTGTTTTGATATCCAGCTAACTGCAAACCCTTAGAAAGCTTCCACATCTAGAAATGGAAAGAAAAGAGAGCCCTTAGGTTGGCAGCAGCTGTGTTTTCTTTCTGCCGGTGAAGGGCTAATGTAGGGCTGGTGTGTTTTAGAAGCTGCTTCTCCCGCCGCCTGCCCCTTTACCTTTTCCGAGATTTCTCCTGGGCAGCAACTAAATGCAGCCTGCGTCCACAACTGGAACAATGAGAAAAGGGATTCCCACCATGCTTTGGAATATTCCAGCACTGAAAACACCGGATTCTGTACTTTTTGTACCTGAAAGTCAAAAACAGAGTTGATTAAGTCATGTGGCAAGTCATTCCATTCATTTAGGTCTGACTGTAGTAACCTTCTCCCCACCCCCCAACTTAATCTCCCAGTTAATTCCAAATAGCATGAAAGTGGAGGTGCATCATCTTTCAAAGAGGTGTCAGGTGAAACATAAAGCTAAGGATCCCAGATGCCAGGATATAGGAAAGAAAGGTGATGGTGGCATATGATATGGGTCAATCAGCATAGTGTTGGGGCTTCACTGAGCGTGGCCCAGAGACTGCAATGGCCTCAAGTGCTGTGGCCTGTTATATACTGTAAAGGTAAAAGGACCCCAGATCCAGTCACGGATGACTCTGGGGTTGCAGCGCTCATCTTGCTCTATAGGCCAAGGGAGCCAGCGTTTGTCCGCAGACAGCTTCCGGGTCATGTGGCCAGCATGACTAAGCCACTTCTGGCGAACCAGAGCAGCGCACAGAAACACCATTTACCTTCCCGCCTGGAGCGGTACCTATTTATCTACTTGCACTTGATGTGCTTTCGAACTGCTAGGTGGGCAGGAGCAGGGACCGAACAGCGGGAGCTCACCCCGTCACAGGGATTCAAACTGCCGACCTTCCGATCGGCAAGCCCTAGGCTTTGTGGTTTAGACCACAGCGCCACCCGCGTCCCTTGTTATATACTGTAGCATCACACAATTAAGTAGATAATTTGTTACAGCTTGTTTCTGTACAGTGGCAACTGTTAGACCCTTTTAGATGAATAAGCCTTGAACAAACAGGTTAAGTTGTTTTATTTCAGGATGCTCTTGCACAATACATACTGTTCTAATGTGTTAAAATTTTGACCATTGTAGCTTTTAAAAATTTGTGGTGAAAAGTTGGGTGTAACTTTATTTCTTGTTTTAAAAAAGCTCAGATAAATGCTTTCATATTGCCATGCAGTTCAGATCATCGCTTTTGTCTCATCATCGCTTTTTTTGGGGGGGGGGGTGCCTATATAGTGAAAAATCAAAAATAAATGGAGAGAAGAATGGCAGAGTTCATTAGACACCATTACACAGGTAAGTATCTTAGCCTATTGAAATATTTAAATAATACTAGCAGATGCCACAAATGAGGGGAAGAATAAGAAAGAGTATCTAGGAGTCAGATCACTGAAGATAAGCTGTAAAGGTATTGTCCTCAGCTCCTTCATTCCACAAATGCACAGCACCCACCACTCTAAGAACTCATGCTCATGTTGGTTTCTGGCTGATGTGATTTAGCATGTCATATGAATGCATGTTAACACTTGCTGTGTCTTCTCCAGCCCATCTTTTAACTGATGAATTGCTTCAGACTTCCAGTATTTAGCGATGCAAATTCTAGCTGTCGCTAGGAGGCTGCATGGCAAGTTGTACTCAGTGCTGTTGTGTATTATCCTTTAAACTTTTTGCACTGCCAGAAGATATGCTGGGCATGCCTTTTAAGGAAACCAACAAGAAACACGCCATGCTATTTCAGCAGTCATAAGGTACCTAATGCCACAAGCATTACAGAGGGGGGTCCCATCTTCAGCATCTCTCCATAGTGGTGTTTTCCTGGTCTTGCAAGAAGCACAGCACTTATCCCCTTAAAGACAAAGGGCAACTGGGTCAAACAGCAGTTTATAAACCACAACCCTGGGTGGTATTTAATGGATTAATACAAATCTTATTATAAACAATACTTAATGTTTATTGGATGTTCAAAGCACCTCCCTCATGTGTATTAATTTCAAACAGCCTGGCGTTCATCAAAAGATTCCAGAACAGCATTTCAAAATGTGAATAAAAGTTACTCTGATCAGCTGAGTAGTGATCAGACTGAGAGGTCAGAAGAAGAAGAAAGAAATTTGGATTTGATATCCCGCTTTATCACTACCCTAAGGAGTCTCAAAGCAGCTAACAGTTTCCTTTTCCCTTCCTCCCCCACAACAAACACTCTGTGAGGTGAGTGAGGCTGAGAGACTTCAGAGAAGTGTGACTAGCCCAAGGTCACCCAGCAGCTGCATCTGGAGGAGTGAGGAATCGAACCCGGTTCACCAGATTACGAGTCCACCACTCTTAACCACACCACCACACTGGCTCTGATGATACAGCAGCCCAGCTTCACTTGCCTTTCCCACAGTAAGCCCTTAAAGTGTTTAGGAAAGTTGCACATGGCTACACTTAGTTCAGCACAACCCACCGTTAAGGCATACTGAGTATTTAGGGAAGTAACCCCCCTTTCACGCTTGTGGGTTTATTACAGCAACCACTAATGGCGTGAAGCGACTCTGGGATGGATGGTTTTCTAAAAAAATAAATTAATACATTGAAATAGGGGAGGCATCCATTTACTTCCTCTCTTTCTCTCCCCCTCCCTTGTTTTTGTTTTTTGTGTATTTAAAAAAACTAGCCTTACCAATAGGTGAAACAACGTTCATTGGTTTGCTACAGAAAAACCACATGCTTGGCAAGTGGAACAAGACCCTCCCCGCTCTGTACTTCTCCTGGAGAAAAAATTATCACAACAAGCTTTTTTTTTTTGTCCTTAGTATCCCAAATATTGCCAGCTGATACTACAAGTATTTATTGCCTAAATTATTGACATACTGTGGGTAGAGGGACATCCTTCTTCCTCCTTGGAACTGCCAGCTCTGCATTCTTCTCTTGCTAAAGGGTTTCGGCTTCTTTTCCCAAGTTTTCCACTGAACACAGATTAGACGTATAGTATTTTAGATCTGCTTCGGAAATCTAATTTCTAAACTAATTGACTTAGTTTTGCACTCTGCAGTGATTCCTGAGACTCAAGAGAACCAACAACCTTTTTCCTCATCTCACGTGTCTTCAGTCATTCCAGAACAGGCCACCTTATTCCCGTTTTGATGATTGGGGAACTGAGGCTGAGAGGTGAGTCATGCATTCAAGGACACCTAAACATCATTCTAAATAATCTATTGCTGAGTGAGGGATTTGAAACCTGTGACATCTCCTAGAATCATCATTTGCCACTTAATCCACTTCCATTACAGACAGAAGCAAAATAAGCAAGGGTTACTAGACTTATACCATACAACACATGCTTAAAAAAAAACATTAATGAACGTGAAAGCCTGTGGAGTAGTAAAATCAAACCCAGGTATTTAAAGCCTGTTGTACATATAGGCAGCTTCCAGAGTTATATGTAACTCATCCCTGAAATGGAGCTCAATTATAATTACTTTCCCTGACTGAAAATATTTCAGAGTTAAGGCCCCTCTGCCCCATACATTTAAAGCACTATTACACCACTTTAAATACCGTAATCATGGCATATGTATACTGTATATTACATTTGCACTTCAACTTTCCCCCAAGGAACTCAAGGTGATGTACGTACATGCATTCCCCCCCCCATTTTATCTTCACAACAACCCTGTGGGGTAATCCAGGTCCTAGCCCAAGACTCAAACCATTACACCACACTGCGTCTTTTCTCCCAAAAGAATCCAGAAAATTGTAAAGGATGCTGAGAGTTATTGGAGTACCCCTATGCATAGAATCATATCTTGTGGATTTGGAAAGAACCCCAAGGGTCATCTAGACCAATGCCCTGCAATGAAGTAATATTAACTAAAGCATCCATGACAGATGGCCATCCAACCAGTGCTCAAAAACCTCCAAGAAAGGAGAGTCCACCCATTCCACTGTCAAACAGCTCTTACCATCAGAAAGTTCTTCCTGATGTTTAGTCCTTCCATTGAATCCAACAGTTCAGGTCCCAAAGCAAAAAAACAAACTTACTCACTTACTCCATCTTTCATGTGACAGACACCCCTCCAGCTGTTTGAAGATGGCTCCCTCTACTGTTCCTCATAAGGCTTGGTTTCCAGACCCTTGATCATCTTGGTTGCCCTCATCTGCACATGTTCCAGCCTGTCAATATCCTCCTTAAATTGAGGTGCCCAGAACTTGACACAATATTCCAGGTGTGGTCTGACCAAGGCAGAATAGAGTGGTACTATTAGTTCCTTTGATTGGGAAACTAGACTTCTGTTGATGCAAAATAGCATGAGCTTTTTTTGCTGCTGCATCACACTGTTGACTCACGTTCAGTTTGTGGTCTACAAAGACCCCTAGATCCTTTTCACATGTACTACTAGCAAGCCAGGTGTCCCTCAGCTTATATTTGTGCAGCTGGTTCTTCCTGCCTAAGTGCAGAACCTGACATTTGTCCCTGTTGAATTTCATTTTTTTAGTTTGGGCCCAGTTCTCCAATCTGTTACAATCATATTGAATCCTGATTCTGTATTCTGTGGCATTAGCTACCCTTCCCATAGAATCACAGAATCGTAGTCTTAGAAGGGACCCCAAGGGTAATTTAGTCCTACCCTCTGCAATGGACAAATCTCAACTAAAGCATCCATTACAGTTGCTTAAAACATCCAATGAAGGAGTCTAGTCCACTGTCAAACAGCTCTTACTGTCAAAAGGTTCTTCCTGATGTTGATTTGGAATCTCCTTTCTTGTAACTTGGACGCAGGTGGCACTGTGGGTTAAACCACAGAGCCTAGGACTTGCTGATCAGAAGGTCGTTGGTTCGTAATCCCCATGACAGGGTGAGCTCTTGTTGCTCGGTCCCTGCTCCTGCCAACCTAGCAGTTCGAAAGCACATCAAAGTGCAAGTAGATAAATAGGTACCACTCCGGTGGGAAGGTAAATGGTGTTTCCGTGCGGTACTCTGGTTTGCCAGAAGCGGCTTAGTCATGCTGGCCACATGACCCGGAAGCTGTACGCCGGCTCCCTCAGCCAATAAAGCGAGATGAGCGCCGCAACCCCAGAGTCGGTCACGACTGGTCAGGGGTCCCTTTACCTTTACCTTCTTGTAATTTGTATCCATTGGTAAAGGTCCTACCCTACAGAGCAGGAGAAAACAAGCTTGCTCCATCTTCCATGTGACAGTCCTTAAGATAGTTGAAGATGACTATCAGATCTCAGTCCCTTGATCATCTTGACTGCCCTCCTCTACACACGTTTCAGCTTGTCAATATCCTTCTTAAATTGTGGTGCCCAGAATTGTACACAGTATTCCAGGTGGGGTCTGACCAAGGCAGAATAGAGTGGGACTATTACTTCTCTTGATCTAAACACTATACTTCTGTTGATACAGCCTAGAATGGCATTATCTTTTTTTGCTGCTGCATCACACTGTTGATTCATACTAAGCTTTTGATCCACTGAGACCCCTAGATCCCTTTCACACTTGGTAAACCAGGTGTCCCCCATCTTATATTTGTGCAGCTGGTTCTTCCTTCCTAAGTGTAGAACCTTACATTTATTCTAACTGAAATTAATTTTGTTAGTTTTGGCCCAGTTCTCCAATCTGTTAATGTCATTTTGAATCCCCACTCTGTTTGCAAATTGGATGAGCATCCCCTCAATTCCTTCATCCAAGTTTTTTATAAAGATGTTGCGCCCAGGACAGAACCCTGTGGCACCCCACTTGTCCCTTTTTCTAGGATGACGAGGAACCATTAATGAGTACTCTTTGGGCTCAGTCAGTCAACCAGCTACAAATCCTCCTAACAGTAACCTCATTCAGCCCACATTCTGCCAGCTTCTCTGCAAGAGTATCGTGGGGGACTTTGTGAAAAGCCTTATTGAAATCAAGATACACTACACCCACAACATTTCCCCTGATCCATCCAGCTTGTAATTATACACACACACACACTCTTAAGGAAATCAGCCCTGAGTGCTCACTGGAAGGACAGATCGTGAAGCTGAGGCTCCAATACTTTGGCGACCTCATGAGAAGAGAAGACTCCCTGGAAAAGACCCTGATGTTGGGAAAGATGGAGGGCACAAGGAGAAGGGGACGACAGAGGACGAGATGGTTGGATAGTGTCTTCGAAGCTACAAACATGAGTCTGACCAAACTGCGGGAGGCAGTGGAAGACAGAAGTGCCTGGCGTGCTCTGGTCCATGGGGTCACGAAGAGTCGGACACGACTAAACGACTAAACAACAACAACATACATATATATACACACACACACACACACACACACACACACACACATACACACCAGACTTGTCTGGCATGATTTGTTTTTGAGAAACCCATGCTGGGTCTTAGTAACCACAGCATCATTTTCTAAGTGCTCACAGACTAACTGCTGAATTATTTTTCTGGGACCTTTTCTGGTATTGATGTCAAGCTCACCGGTCGGTTGTTACCTGGGTCTTCTTTTCTCCCCTTTTTGAAGGTGGGGACAACAGTTGCCCGCCTCCAGTCTGCAGGGACCTCACCTGTTCTCCAAGAATTCTCAAAGATTATAGACAGAGGCTCTGAGATTACAACTGCAAGCTCCTTTAGTACCCTTGGGTGCATCTCATCAGTCCCTGGAGATATGAATTCATTTAAAGTAGCTAGGGGTTCGCTTACCACCTCTTTTCCTATACTGGGCTGCAGCTCACTCACATCATTCTGTTATCACCAGAGTGGGATATTCCACTCACAGAGCTACAGTTCCCTGGGCAGAGGGATTGATTATTAAACCACTCTGGAAATTGTAGTTCAGTGAGGAGAAGGGAGGAGAACAACTCTCAGCACCCTTAACAAATTACAGTTCCCAAGATTCCTTGTGGGGAAGCCATGGCTGTTTAAAGTGGTATAATAGTGTGTTAAATGAACATGTCAAAATCACATCACAGGTGTGGTTGAAAATACAGCCGCATTAATCACCCTTCCAACATGTTGAATAGAATTTGTTTTATCCAGTGTTCTAAGAAAGAGGCAATATATTTTCAGTCAGGAAGACATAAGTTGTTAGTTGAAATTGTCTGCTCTGAACTTCTATTCTCAGGATGTTAAGGGGCAAACACCTCTCCCTTCCATGCTATGCTTTCAGTTCAATTTGGCCAATCCCCGCCATGCTGTTTTTTTGTTAAAAAAAGACTTCTAAATACATTTAAGTCCTTTGTAAAACTACATCATGCAAGCACGAATAACAAGATAAGCCAACATATCCTGTTCCAAGAAGATTCACCTCGGTTGTTAACTGAGCGGGAAATCTGCCCTTGCCTTTCAGAAACCCAACCAATAAATACAAAAGTGCTGTTATACTAGGTGCTTTTTAATTTAACAAAAATCCATTTTCGACTCCAGTGTTATTCATACTGAGAGAAGACTGGAGTTCATTGATTTCATTAGATCTCTTCTTGAGTATGAATGCGGTTGGAGGTCAGTCATTAACCTCAAACATATTAGGCTGCCTGTATTTAGGTCTGGCTATCCTGCAAGTACTCCCCCATCAGGCAAAGCGTTAGACCTCCTGTCTGCCTGTCTTCCCATTGAATGGCCTGGGAACTGCCATAGAAGCACACTACAGGAGGTACATCTATGCCCTCTTGGGGATCTAAGGGGCAGTTAAAGACGAGGCGGAAAAAGCCAAGCATCTCATGAAACATCTCATGCCGGCTTTGCTTTTGCAGCCAAGCAGAAGAGAAACGCAACCTGCTCTTTCCCAGGGTGGCGGCTGTACCTGCTGTATCGCGGGCGAATGAGGAGCCGACAACCCCCGGAGCTCTTTCGGCAGAAGCTCAGCTGCATCCGAAACGTGACCCCCTGGAAGGCGGCGTCCCTGGCCTCGCAGCTCCGCTGGGGTCTGGGCTGCTTGCGGGAGACTCGCCTCCCCGCCCGCGGCGACTCGGCCGCAGGGAAAGCGTCCGTCCCGCGCTGCGCCTCCGCGCCCACTGCGCGCCGGCGCCGGGCGGGGAGCCCTTTGGCGGGGGCGCCGGGGATTCTCTCCCGGGCAGCCGCGCCGGGCTCTGCGCGCTCGCCCCGATCCGCGGGCTTGGCGCCGAGGCTGGCGCAGTGCAGGCTGATGAGGCTCAGGGCATCCAAGGGCTCGAGAGCCGCGCCGGGAGACGCGCTGCGCCTGGGACGCGCGTCCCGGCCCGCCGGCCTGTCCGGCTTTCTGCCAATGGGCTCCGGCGGGGAGAGACGCTGGGCGGTCTCCTGCAGGAAGCTGAGCGCGTTGGGGTCCGGGAGCTGGAGGCAGCAGGCCATGGCGCCGAGGGACTCGCACCTGCGGAGGAGGGAGAAGCAGAGGGCAGCGCGTCAGCCGGGAATATGTTTAATTCCATAAGGTGAAGATCTAAGGATGTTAATGTTTAAGTTAAATTTCATAAGAACTGGGATTTGGAAAACCGTTAAAAGGACATGCAATGAAATTCAACCAAGGGGAAGCGAGGAAGTCACTTAACAAAGTTAATAAGTGTAATTTTCAATAAGGCTATGATTTATGTTTGTCTTGTGTGTCTGTTTGTTTATAATATTGTGAAAACTAATAAAAAAAATTGGGGGGGGGGATCGAAGAGCCGCCCGGTGTCCGATCGAGCCGCTTTCGCGCTTGGCGATCGCGTCCCCCCCTCCGCGAACTCTTTGAAAGGCAAGATCGGGAGCACGTGTCGACATCCACGCGGGTCGTGTTCCCACGGGACGGCTCTGGGTGGGTTGCGGCCACGAGGGAACGAACCCAGAGAAAAGCCCCCTCCGCTCTGCCCTCAACCCCCCCCCCAGGACAGGACGGAAGGGCTAGTGGCCAAAACCAAGCGCAGCTTTTTCCGAGAGCTGCAGCAATAGCAAACTGTCCTCCTCGAAGTTCGCACAGTTAGCACCCGGGGCTCTTTAACGGTTCCCAATGATAGCCAGTAGATGGAACCCGAGGGCTGTTGCGGCGAGCAGAAAAGCCAAAAGCAGCCCGGGGCACCCCGTGTCAGCGCGGCATCATTCGGGACCGGGTTGGCCAGCCCCGTTAAACACACTTTCAGAGCGAGAGCGGATCGCTCCCTGCGACCTGTCAGATACTTCTAGATCCCCTTGGCCAGATCCCCCCACACCACCTGCCTTTGTGCGCCCTGGGCTTGTGGAAGCAGGGACTTAAAACTAACTACAGTTGCTTTTAAGTTCAGGAATTCCTTGAATGAGCACCTTCCTGAAACCAAGGAGCTTCCCCAAGTTATCCCGACTCGGAGGCGGGCGGGTGTGGCATAAGGAGAGCGAACCCACGGATTGATTTTCGTTACTCCTGAGGTACAGAAATGAAGGTCTTAAAAAAGCCGGGCCCGGAGGTGCCCTCTTCCAAGACCAGCTGAAGGGGCGGGACGAGGAGCGACTCTGTGCTTGTTATGTGCAAATGCCTTGGGACACCTATTAGGTCCATAAATTACCATGTATTCAACCCAAAACACAGCGACAATTTGTTGTTGGCGAAGGACAGCTGGACATATCAAGGGTCCCATTGCCTTCAGTAGCTGAGGGCCTCGTCAAACCTCAATCCGGCCCTGCACTGGTGGCAGGACTAGACGACCCTTGACGGCCCTCATTGTACCTCCCAGGATCACTTCAGCAGAAGGCGGCCATGAGAGGGAAGGAGAACTCGACTCTGAGGAGGATTCCTCGAGTAATCTGGGCGGCTGAGTTTGGAGCACAACCACCTGGGGAAGAAGGCGAAGCCACAGCGCCGGTTTTCCCCTCAGGCGGAAGGGACTCGGCCTTTCAGTGGAAGCTGTTGTTCGCGCTCCTTTCCCACGGGTTTTGAGGCGAGGCGGCGCCCTGAGGGGCTGGCTCCTGGGAAAGACCCCGGGGGAGGCCCACGGCGCCCTGCCCCGCCCAGCTGAGGCGACCCTCGGCCGCCGCTCCTCCCGGGGCTGCGCCAAGGACCGGCGCCTCTGTCTCACCGGCCCTGCCGAGGCGGCGCCCCGTCCCGCTTCGCCCGTCCTCTCCCCCCGGACTGACCTCCCCGGAGCCGCCCTCCTGCCGCCTCTCCCCTCCGGCGCCCCTCCCACGCCCCAGGCCTCGGCCAATGGCGGAGGGTCGCGCCGCTGGGCGGGCTGGCGATCCCGGGCAGCGCAGGGCGCGCAAAGGAGCAGCCCGGGCCGCACGGCGCCTTTTCCGGCGGGGAGCAGCGTTCAGGTCGGATCCGCTAGCCGATTTGATCAAGGAGCAGACGCCGGCTCGTGGAGGCCGGATCCACTGCTCGCTGACTTGGAAGCCGGTCCCCTGAGCGCCCGGCTACTTGGGAGTAAGCATCGGCCCGCCCAGGTGGGGGCTTGCCTTCGAGGAAACGCGAGAAGAATCGGTCTCGCAGGCCGATCCTAAGCAGTTTTTAATCTTCCCATAAAGGGGATTTATTCCCTAGCATCATGGCCGTAGCCAGGATTTATTTTAGGGAGGCAACTTTATGTTGGAGGGTAGAACCGAGTTATCTGCGACAACTGGTCAGTTAATAAATTTTATTTATTTACTTGATTTTGGGGGTGCAGCTGACCCCCTGCACCCCTATGACTTCGCCCATGCAAGACTTACGTATAGATCAGCCCGCACAGTCCGATCTTATGGACATTGACTCGAAAGTAAACCCTACGGAGTTTAGCGTCCGCAGGCTGCAGCCCTCGCTTGTTCTCCATGGGGTCCTAAAGTTAAATTGGATTCTCCTGCCTACCGTCAGGGAGCGGTGCCCAGGTTCCTATCTAGAAGAATGGGACGCTTCGGATCCTCCCTCCTTTAGGGGCAACTGATCTGGATTCGCCCCGTTCTCACGAGCAGGTGTCAAGAGGAGCTAACCTGGATCCTCTGGGAGCGGCGGCTTCTGGCTCGGCGCCCGCCGGATTAGGCTCTCCGGGGCTGCTGCTTGCCTCGGATTCCAGGCAGGGCGGGCTGAGCAGATCCTGCAGGACGGAGAATTCCGGGAGCTGCCCGTCCACGAAAAGCTCGCCCTCCATGCTTAGCGGACCCAGAAGGAGCGGGGAAGCGCGGCTCTCCCGAGCCCGTCAGATATTGCTTGCAGTGGGCCGGGAAGGGCGTTTAATTGGATACAGCTGAAAGCCCAGGGCGCCGGCAGCCATAAGGGGAGGGGAGAGGACCATTAGGAAGACTACAAAAGGGCCCAGGTCACGGGATGGGGTGTGTGGAGAGAGGTTGGAGGCAGGATTAGCATCCCTCAGAAAGAGTGTCTTCTTCCAGAGTCCCGTTTAAAGTGCCAAATGGTAGGAGGGATGCCGTCGAGGTAGGACTTAGAGGCAGAGATGCTCAGTGCCCCACTTAGCAGGAAGAGCAGCAGGGTCTCTGCCCGCCAGCAAAGCCACAGGGCTAGCTTACCACATTTTGGTGTAAAGCACATTGCACCTGAATTGTTGTTATTGTTGTTTAGTTGTGTCCAACTCTTCGTGACCCCCTGGACCAGAGCACGCCAGGCACTCCTGTCTTCCACTGCCTCCCGCAGTTTGGTCAAACTCATGCTGGTAGCTTCGAGAACACTGTCCAACCATCTCGTCCTCTGTCATCCCCTTTTCCTTGTGCCCTCCATCTTTCCCAACATCAGGGTCAGAGACAGTATTCCAGAGACAGTATTGGAAACGTATGTTGGATCTGGTTCAGCAAAACTCTCTCAAAAGCTAGAAATTTGAACCAAGGCCTTTCTGGTGCTGTTTTCTAGCCAGCAACCTTCTTTCTCTGCATAGCCCCAAGGATTATCTAGTTCAACCTCCTGCAATGCAGGAATCTCACCTAAAGCATCTGTGATGTATGACCAACCAGCCTGCTTAAAAGTCTCCCAGGAAGGAGAGTCCAGAACCCTCTGAGGGAGACTGTTCCACTGTCAAACAGCTCTTACTGTCAGAAAGTTTTTCCATATGTTTAGTTGGAATCTCCTTTCTTGTAACTTGAAGCCGTTGGTTTGAGTCCTACCCTTCAGAGCAAGATAAAAGAAGCTTGCTTTATCTTCCATGTGATAGCCTTCTTCAAATAGCTAAAGATCTATCATATCTCCTCTGTCTCCTCTTTTCCTCATAAGACTTGGTTTCCAGAACCTTGATCATCTTGATTGCCCTCTTCTACAAATTGTCCAGCTTGTCAATGTCCTTCTTAAATTGTGGTGCCCAGAATTGGACACAGTATTCCAGGTGGGGTCCAACCAAGGCACAACAGAGCAGTGTTATTACTTGCCTTGAACAGGATGCTAGACGTCTGTTGATGCAGCCAAGAATAGCACTAGCTCTTTTTTTGCCTCTGCATCACACTGTTGACGTTCAGCTTGTGGTCTTCTAAGACCCTCAGATCCTTTTCACATGTACTATTAGCAAGCCAGGTGCCCCCCACCTTATATCTGTACAGCTGTTTTTTCCTGCCTAAGTGAAAAACCTAATGTTTGTCCTAGCTGAAATTCTTTTTGTTAGTTCTCCAATCTGTTAAGGTCTTCTTGAATCCCGATTCTGTCTTCAGTGGTATTAGCTACCCATCCCTGTTTGGTGTCATCTGCAAATTGAATGAACAACCTCTCAATTCCTTCATGCAAGTTGTTTATCATATTTCTAAATAACAGCGGGCCCAGGACAAAACCTGAAATCAAGATACACTATGTCCACAGCATTCTTATGGAAACGTATGTTGGATCTGGTTCAGCAAAACTCTCTCAAAAGCTAGAAATTTGAACCAAGGCCCATTTCCCAAGCTTGTAATTGTCAAAAAAGAAATGAGATTTGTCTGGCATGACTTGTTTTTGAGAAACCTATGCTGGGTCTTAGTAATCACAGCATCCTTTTCTAAGTACTTGCAGACCAACTGTTCTAGGAACTTCCTGGTTAGTAGGTGTGGTCTAGTTTGCAGACATGGACAGGTCTAGACTAGTGGGATCTATGTTCTTGAATCCTGAGGTCCACCAAACAGAGCTAGATGCAAAATTCTGACAGGGGTGCCAACTTGAATAAAATACTGGGGGGGGGCTCAGGTGAACCCTGCCCCACTTAATCTATCACATGACATGGTGCATGCATGCACACCATTTGAATGGCAATGCCCATCAACTTAAATCTAGGGTTGGGGGAACAGGCAATTATCTACGGCCCTCCAGATGTTTTGGGACTACAACTCCCATAATCCCTAGCTAACAGGATCAGTGGTCAGGGATGATGGGAATTGTAGTCCCAAAACATCTGGAGGGTCGAGTTTGCCTATGCCTGCCTTATCAGATGTTTCTCCTGGACAACAAAAGGCCAGGACTGTGTCTATAAGTCGCTTTGAGTCACTTCCTTGAGCAAAGCAATTAACAAATATTAATAATATAACTACTACCTGTGATCCTCCAGATATTGTTGGACTACCAAGTCCCATGATGGCAGCTGCAGTTCAACAACTTATGCTCAGCACCTCCCTATCTCTGCAGTTTAGGCAAAGAGAAGCAGGAACTGCCACATTCAATCTATTGATTACCTGGGGGGCTCCCTGTGTAAAGAGATAAATGCCTGGGCATATGGATAGTTGCACTGGACCAACTATATTGTGTACCATATTGAAAGTATCTGCTTCCAAATACAGTGGTACCTCAGGTTAAGTACTTAATTCGTTCCAGAGGTCCATTCTTAACCTGAAACTGTTCTTAACCTGAAGCACACTTTAGCTAATGGGGGCCTCCTGCTGCCGCTGCACGATTTCTGTTCTCATCCTGAAGCAAAGTTCTTAAACCGAGGTACTATTTCTGGGTTAGCGGAGTCTGTAACCTGAAGCGTATGTAACCAGAGGTACCACTGTACTTAATTCTGCAGCTACAGTTGTGTGTTTCTGCCAGTCAGTTTCTAGTTTTGTCAAAAGTTTAAAGACATATTTGCAATCAGGATTGCTATGCAGTAGGATGAAATAGCCAGCTTCAGGCAGTACCAGGAAGGCAAGAAATGGTGTCTGAACGGTGCAGCAAGTTTTTAAAACTACTGACCCTAGCCAAGAGGGCTGCACTGCTTAACTCGGCTGAATGTCCCACTCTGTTCAGTTAGGCTTGCTCCCAAGTAAGTGTGCCCAGGACTGGAGCCCTTGCTGTCTGACAGCAGCAATAATTTTATATAAACTGCACTTTTAAATAAGCGCACCGCAGAAAACATTTTGAGTGAAATCCACCACTCATGTACAGATGTTCACCTCTGGATTTAATCTTCTGATCATTTCAACAGTAGCTTAAGCTCAGCATAACCTTTAATGCTGTCTCCTTTCCCATTCAGTGTCCACTACTAATAGTATTATCAACTTCAGTCAGGTTAAGTGTATAGAAGGAACTGTTTCTGATGGTGTATCACCACTTGCACTATAATGGAATTATTTTCCTTCTTCCCCAAACGACTTGCCAATATGCAAACTTGTACATTTTTTAAAGCACTGGGAGACCTAGCCATTAGGGTTAAGTTGGAATAGAAGAGGGAGGGGTTATTTCAATGAATTTTAATGTGAAGATATTCTTGAAGAGTAGATGGATTGTTCTTGCCAATCAAACACAGCTCTGTATATAATAAAAGTATAATGTAAACTGGATGTCCCAATGCAATTTGTTCACAAATGCAAGAACAACAGTAATAGGCTGCTTTTATTTTTTTACTGATAAAAACCAGAGGAGGTGTGGGGCGAGTGCCTTCCTCCTCTCAGCTTCTTTGGTGCTATGAATGATGTTGCCGACAGATCTTCTCAACAGTCAAATCGGCTTGTGCAGCAAAAGAAAACACAGAAACAGATAGAAAGAACACAACCAAAGTGTTTGTGGAGGGGAACCCACTCCTCTCATCCCTCGCTTTCCTTCCATGAAGCCAGTACTTGCTGTGCCCACCTTAAAATAGTGGTGCTAATGTGCAGGAGCCTCTTCTCCCCTTGAAACATTTCCCACAGGACTTGGGAAAGTGCTTCTAGGTTGGATGAGGTACATCTCCCAACATCCTTCTCAAGCCATGAATGCAGTTAAGCAATAGCTTAAGGGAGGCTCAAGAGAGTCAGAAAGCTCTGGCCTTACTCAGAATGCTCTCTGGAAGAGACACATTTCTTTTCTTTGCATCAGTCTTTTGTTCATAGAACACAATTTTATTTTTTAAAGCATCATTCGTGCTTTGACCGCATTGCTGTCTTGCTCTCTGACGGCTGCTTAAGAGATCAGCCTCGCTTTGGAGATTGGTCCAGCCTTTGGCTCCATGGCACTCAGTGGGGTTTGGGGACATGGCCGTCCACATAAAAGTTCCTAGTGATCTTGGGGAGGGTGAACTCTGCTCCTTCCAATTCTTTGTTGAGGATAATCTGGCAGCCAAGGCGAGAGTTCTCCTGAAGCAGTGGTGCCATGTCTAACATATCTTCCTCCCTGCGAGAAGACAAGAAGAGTGACTTCCAGCCCATAACCCCCAAGGTGGATAAGAAGATGAAGAGTTGGTATGACCAGTGCTAAAATACCAAGCAAGTCCACATTATAGCTCATCTTAACACATTTTAAACAAAAACCAAGAATCAAGTCACTAGATGAAATTCAACACTGAACTATGGGGAATGTTCACGTCAGTGCAAGCAGTGCAACGTGCCAGAAGAAACGATCCCCATTCTCCCCCTCTGATCAATATACATCCTGATGTATATATTGTGCTCTAGGGGCTTGGTTTGGTCAGAATCAAGTATACACTTCCAGAGGTAACACTAACTACATTACTTCTTGTAAATTAGCCACCATAGTCACTAGAGGGCCATGAAAATTTGTGTCCCAGGCTTTTTAGACTCTTCTATCCATGTACTATCTGAAACCCAATGGGGGCATTGTTTGCCCGATGTGAAATTTTTGGCATTATGTTCAGCTCTCCTATCCCACTAGAGGTTTCTCTCTGTCTCTGGGGCACTGCCTCCTTTTTTGCACCAGAAGCCTGCCAGAAACCGGAAGAGTCCACGACCAGAAGGAGGAGTATCAGGAAGAGTGGAACAAATTTAATGATTATTTAGTTAAATTTGTTAAGTTAAACTAACTGAAAATAGCTTGCAGATACTTAATGGGCTTAGGATGGGCTTAGGATTTTATCTATGTTAAATGATGAATTAATATGTTTAACTCCATAAGGTAAAGATTTGAGGATGTTAATGTTTAAGTTAAATTTCATAGAAATTGGGACTTGGAAAACCGTTAAAAGGACATGCAACGAAATTCAACCAAGGGGAACCGAGGAAGTCACTTAACAAAGTTAATAACTGTAATTTTCAATAAGGCTATGATTTATGTTTGTTTATAATATTGTGAAAATTAATTTTAAAAAATTTGGGGGGGAAAGAAACCTGCCAGTTTCTTCTGGCCCTCCCAGCCATGCTGAGGTAGTTGTGGAATGCCATCAGCAGGGAGCTAAGAAAAGGCCATTTCTGCTACAAGGAGTGTGTCAAGGGATGGCTCAGTTGGTAGAGCATGGGGCTCTTAATCTCGAGGTCATGGGTTTGAGCTCCACATTGGGCAAACGATTCCTGCATTGCAGGAGGTTGGACTAGATGACCCTCAGGGTCTCTTCCAACTCTACAATTCTGTGATTTTAAGGTGGTCCTTACCGTTCATCAGGCTGGGGGAGCTTGTCTACAACATCATGGCTCACATAGACATGACAAGTGGAACAGGCTAGGGAAGCTTCACAGGCACCTGTGCAGGTAAGAGGCAAAGAAAATGAGATAGATTTTGCTGCCAAGTCAAGAGAAGGCACTCTGCAGGCTGTGCACTATTCCAATCACCTGGCCTCTCAAAAAGTGTATCATAAAACAAGAAAAGGGCAACCAAAATGATCAAGGAGTTGTGGCACCTTTGATATGAGGAAATACCAGAGCTGTTGGGACTTCGTCTCCTCCCCCATACAACAAGGGGAGAGATAGGGGGGAGGGAGAGTGTAATATTTATGCATTGATGAACAGTCTGGAGGAAGGGTTGAGTTTTACTCCTTCCATTATAATACTAGAACTTGATACTGTGACCAGGTTACTTGAAAAAGCACCCATTGCCACACAAAGTGAAACAAGTAACATTGGCTAAGTACTTTAGGGCTTTGCCCTCATAAAGCAACAGACAGGAGCAAGTCATTATACAATAGCCACATTGGCAAGCACACAGAATTAAGAAGCTGCTCTGTGACACCCAAGTTATTTACAATCTCAATTGAACTTGCCTAAACAGATGGGATGAGTTGCAAATCAATTAGGAAGGGTTTTTACAGTGCTGGGGCACTACCAAAAAAGCATACTTGCACATTATTGTGCATACCATTAGCCAAAATGGCTAGATACTACCTCCATGTGCAGAGACAGTACACATCAGATAACAAAGCATGCAGGAGAGGCTATATTTGGACTCCCCAATGGCATCCGGCTAGCCACTATTGGAAAGAGGATGCTAGACTGGACTGCTACATAGCCAGATAGAGCAGGGCACTTAAGACCTACCTTCTAGCTCAATGCCATGTTTCTGAGCCAGGCGCAGCACATCATCCCCAATTCTGCCTTGCACTGGGATCCTTTGCCCAGACCGGTCTATAAACACCACATTCACTCTGAGGCAGGATAAAAAGCATAGACACATCTTCAATCAATGACTCTCCCATAATTGTCAGGTGCTGAAAAGCTACACGCATGGTTGAAAGTCTCCTGTGTTTCTGCATAAAGGCACAGATTACCAAGCAGCATCTAACAGCTGACTTAGGTTTGGAATTCCAAATATTCTCATCCCTCTATACTACCATATATTTGCACTCATCTGTTGTCATGCTGGCATTGTTATTGTGACTTTTTATATAGGATCTGATTGTTACTATTAATTTTTGATGATGATGATGATTTGTGTTGGAAGCCACCCATAGTGGCTGGAGCAACCCAGCCAGATGTGTGGGGTATACGGTAAATAAAATAAAAATAAAAATACAAGGGTGCATGCATGCCCAACAGGACAAGGAAAGCCTAGGACCTGAGTAGGCTGGAGGAAGGAGTGGGTGGTCCCACAGCTGGCAGAAATAGGAGGGGAAAGTCTTTCTCCCTTTTGTTGTTCCCCCGCTGCTGTGTTACATTGCCAGTAGAAGGAAGCCTGCATTCTGTCAGTGGTGGTGGGACAATGACTTTCTTCTCTTCATTCCCCTCTTCACCACGAGCAGTGATTGGGGACTTTGAGGGGGTGGATAGGGGCAGGGTTGGGCAAGGTGCAGAAGGAGGTTGGCAAAGGGAGTGTGGGATGCAGCAGGTAGGCAGAATTGGTAAGCCAGTCCCTAGTAATGTTAAAAAGAAACAAACAGGAAGTGCTGAAGACTCAACAGAGCAAAAAGCTCCTCTAGCCAATTGAGTTTTAAGTGTTCAAAGTTTAGAAGTGGTGTGTATCAACACAGCAGCTGTGAAGGGAGACAGATTTACATCTGGTCCTGCCAATGCATGATACAAGTAGCAAGTGGTAACTGCAAGACCAGCATAGGATGAGCCACCACCCCAGTAAGAGTTGCACTGTGAACTAAGCAAACAATTGTACCTAGTGTGTTTTCTTCCTGTATTTCTGGTTAACACACACAGGTATTTGTGAAGCTGCCCCCTGGACACACCACTGCAGAAATTGGGCTGCTAGGACTCTTGTAACCACCTAGCCTAACTATGTACGCTACTTACAATTAACAAGCAATATTTCAAACCACGAATTCTCATTGAGATGATGCTATCAAAAGCATGAAATATGTCAACCACCCAAAGAAGATCCAAGATTAGTTTAACCCAACCCACCCTCCAAAATTAAACTCAGCTACATTTTGTGGTACTCACACTTCTGCGGCAGAGTTCTCATCTTCTGCTTGAAGGGTCACTGGGGGAAAAACACACAGCATTTTATTTATTTATATGCGTTTAGAGCCTTGCCTTTTACTATTCAATCTCAAGGCAGGGTACATATGTTGGTGTTAGCTGCCCTGAGCCCGGCCCTGGCCAGGGAGGGCGGGGTATAAATAAAAAATTATTATTATTTATTATACAGCTTAAAGCAACAAGGCACGTCATGCGTAACACTAAAGCATGGACAAGAGCCCCCAAACTTTTGGAAGGCACCAGGTTGGGGGAAGGGAGGGAGTGATCCTCCTCTGAATTCCTCCAATTCGGAGCAAGTTTGTTTGGGTCGCCAAATCGAACTTCTGACGAAGAGCAATCTGAGCTGTTGGTTACACAACAGGGGGAGAGGGATCCTGCTGGAACAAAAACACCGCCGATGAATCCGGAGGCGCCCCTCGCTTCGTGACCAAGTTGTGCTGCTGCTGTTGTTGTTGTACATTTATTGACACACCGCCTTTTCCCCGACGGGGACTCGCGGCAGTTTACAGGGAAGGGGGAGGGGAGGGAAGAAAGAGCAACCAGCCTCCCCCCATCCCGGCAGTCTTTCCCTGACCCCGGGGGAGAGAGGAGCCCCGCTCTCTCCTCGCCCACCTGCAGTGCGGAAGCCCCGGGGCAGGAGCCGGCCGGCCGCCGCCGCCAGGACCCGACGGCGCCCCGGGCACCGGGAGACGCCAGCGCCGCCCTTCGCGGCCCAGGAGGCCGCCATGACAGGCGCCACGTGACCGCCGGGGTCAGAGGGCGGCGGCTGTTTCCGTGGAAACGGAGGGGAAGGGGAGCCTGGCTGGTTGCGCGGGGATCTCTCTCCCCCACTCCTGGAAAGCGGCCGTGTCTTATTCTGCCTCCGCCTCGTTCAAAGGGAGTCTCCCTTGCGCATTCCGGCTGGAAACATTTGTGGGCGGAGGCTAGAAAGTGTTGAAGCGTTTCGAATTACCAAATGCAAGATAAATAATGTCAACAAACCAACTTGCTCAATTGATGGAATGTCGCCTGGTGGCTGATCTGGCCTTGGGCAAAATCTGCAGAAGGATCAGTACTGTAGTTTTTAATGTGGTTATTGTTGTAAACAAAATCTGCTCTTTTTCCCTTATGGGGTATCCAAGAGCCCATATAGAGTCCTTACGTAGGTTCCCTATTGTTAGGAGAAAATAACAGAGGTCAACCAGAGAATAAAGGTAAAGGGACCCCTGACCATTAGGTCCAATCGTGTCCTACTCTGGGGTTGTGGCGCTCATCTTGCTTTATTGGCCGAGGGAGCCGGTGTACAGCTTCCGGGTCATGTGGCAAGCATGACTAAGCCGCTTCTGGCGAACCAGAGCAGCGCACGGAAATGCCGTTTACCTTCCCGCCGGAGCGGTACCTATTTATCTACTTGCACCTTTTTGGCGTGCTTTTGAACTGCCGTCATGGGGATTCGAACCGCCGACCTTCTGATCGGCAAGTCCTAGGCTCTGTGGTTTAACCCACAGCGCCACCCACGTCCCTTAGGCACCACCCGCATCCCTTAGAGAATATTGAGAAGAGAATATTGAGAATACCAGAGAATATTGAGAAGCAAAGCAGCTAGTAAGCCTGATCTTTATTGGTCTGTTGCAACAGGGTGCTCCCCTCACCCGCAGGAAAGGAGGAAACCAGAACAAATATGTGCCTGCCCTTATATAGACATTTTACATTCCCTGCCTTGGAGTCCAAGACCACCCCCAGAAACATCATACATATATCACAGGAGGGGTGTAGCTCAAGACCACCCCCACGTACCTACATCACAGAAAAGGTGGTATAAAACAGAAAATTGAATGTCGTTTCTCCCATCTGCCAGGTTATCTGATAGTCTGTCACCCATTTAAATGCTGATTACTCAGTTCCTGAGACAATGGGAAGGCTCCCTGACCCCCTCCCTCCTTGCAGAGGAAACATTTGGTCAGTTTGGGAATAAAAAATGGTTTCAGGTCGGTCTTCCTGTGCTGATCTATGTACGTGCTTCATTGGTACATTTATGAACATTTTATATATATCTAAGACCCTAAAATTCTTATCACATTCTGTAGTTTTTAATGTGTTTTCTTTTTTTAATAACTACTTCACTATTGTAATTATGTATCTTTTCATATTGTAAGCCGCCTTGAACATTGTTTTAACTGTGGAAAGGCAGCATACAAATAAAATGATGACAATGCTGATGATGATGTACTCCAAAGAAAAGTGTCTTTCAGTGCCTTCCTGTCTCATTATGACATCTATCTTTTCATGATGTATGATGCCTGGAGAGAGAAAAACGTCCTGCCAAACCTGTCCGCCTGGCCGTATCATACTAAAAAGCTGAGATAAGTTACTTGCCAAGAGCAGAATCACATAAGACGCAAGAGACTGAAGAGATCAGATGCCATTTTTTATTTAAAAAGCTGCAAATCAAACACACAAATTGTTCGTATTTTTAATAATTTTTATTAAAGATTTGTGAGTGGTTCCACAGGACTTCTTCATTCTTAGAATTAGCTTGGGTGAAGCGGAACTGGATTTTGATCAAAGCAGCTTGTCCATAAGAATCCTCTAAATATTGCTGCTTTTAATAATGTTTAGAGTCCTCCATTCCACCTTCCTAAGCTGCTTTTAAGTAACAAGTCAGAAGACCCAATCAGATCTGCTTTATTGCAAGTCATTTGGCCACAACACTACTTGAGAACTTTCGGTGCTTCTGTTTTAGCATCTTAGAAATGCAGGATATCCTCTAACTTTGCAGATGCTGAAAGGACTAAAATAACCATTTTGTTAGTTCCTCATGGACAAGGGAAGAACAAGGTATTTCTGTGAATGACAGTCTTGGCTGGGATACACCTAGAGCAGTCAGGCATATTTAAACATAGGAGGATTAAGTCCAAAAGGTCCTGTGCTTGAATTCACTTAAATTCAATACCAAAATAAAGCAGATGAGCATGGCAGCCATGGAGGAAGCAAACAGAAAGCGATCCATGAGGCAAGAAGGCCTACTGCTTAGCCACGGTAACACCTGTTTCTCTGGAAAATGGCAGATATTAATATTTTAATCAGAAGCCAATGGTAGCCCTATTCCATCTTGTCTCACGTAAGCTTATGGATGGTCCACCATTAAATCTTACCTGTTTTTCCTTTTGGGACATCACTATGTAGCATTCTCACTCTCTTCTGGTGCGTATTGGATTTATACACTAGTTAGCACCAAAGGTGTAAATATGCCCTTCATCATTTTTGTAACAAGGTCCATTTATCTAATCTTTCAATATTTTGACAGGTATTATGTTTAAAATCTGTGGCACAAATGGAGATACTATCCCTTCAAGAGTGGTTGAGGGCCGACAAGCCTTTCATAAACTAAGAGATTATTTCCTTGGCCCAGTGGAGTGAGAGCACTTTGCACAACTTGCATTGTACACTGAAGCAAAGCAAGTGTATGTGTAATTTTGTTTCGATACAAAATTGTTTCGTTTTAATACAATATGTCACAGAGGAGGGAATTAAGTACACCTTACAGGAAAAAAATTCTTATAAAAGACGGTACAAATCTATGCTGTAAGGATATCATTCAAACTTAATCCAACTATTCCCAAAGAAATTAGAAGTTGTAGTATTCATTTAGAGGAGCCTTTGTTGAAACAGATGCTTTACCTGTAGTCTAGCACCTTTGCACTTTAATGTGGTACTATTTGAATAATAATTCAACCTGTTTCATAGTTACAAGTTGGGGGGGTGGGGAGTAAACCTTTCTCAGCCAGAGGGTCATATTTTCTTCTGGACAACTTTCCAGGTGCTGCATTCTTGTGGCAGGCAATGCCAGAGGCAAAAGGAAGCAGAACAATGGATGTGACTCGTCTTTGAACACAGCCTACAATTTAGTGCCAGTTCCAAACACACACTCACCTCTCCATCTTCTATTTAAGCCAGCAAGTAGTATTATTAAAGTTCACTACATAACTACTTGAGGAGGGTGGGTGTCAAACAGGTGCAACCTGGGTAGAGCAGCAGCCTGGAGAGAGTCCCACAATCCATACGGAGAGGCCCCCGGGTCTGAAGGTTGCCAACCCGCTCTAGAGTGTATTTTTACCTTTGTATATACAGTTGGTACAGAGATTAGGCAATCCAGCTTGCTCAAAAACATCTGCTTCCACTGCTCATTATTCTTGAAGCTCCATGCACAAAGAATGAAAAAGCGAGACAAGGTTTGATATAAATATAACTTTACTTTGGAAAGTTGGTATCCAGCTGCCAATGGATTTCAAATCCCACGACATATACAGCTAACCAAGCAGTATCTACAGTAGAATCATCGTAGCATGTTTATAAAACAGAAAATGTATATAGGCTAAACTACAAATCCCCCAGGAAAAAGGCCACAGACCCCTTCTCTGTCTCAAAGCAAACTCCACACACTGAGAATGGGTAATATGGAACTATTGTGAACCTAAGATGTTTAAGCAACTTATAGGGCCATTTATTTATCTCTGTACCAAGCTAAACCTGGACCTTGTTCAGAAAATGTCCTGGTAGAATAGGGTTGTGCTTTCCATCTTTTCACCCTCAGCCCAGTGTAAGGGGAAGAGGATCATTCACAGCCCATTAAGTTCAGACTGGAGCTTGAAAATGCCAGTTCAGTGGAACCCACTCAAAAATCTTAGCTCTGCAAAAAGTGCAGGTGTAGCTTCAAAGCTGGGTCCTCTCAAAAAGCCAAATGGAGGACTCCTGTTGCCACCAAGATGGAAAAACACTAAGCAAAATTCTAAGTCACCCCAGGGAACAACACCCAAAGGCAGACCCAGCCAAAGGAGCCTGGCGTAAGTGTTATCAGACTGCAGGATCAGCATTAAGACAAAACCACACTCACTCAAAAAACCTTTGCACCCAAGAAGGAATTGGTCTAAACCAATGAAAAAAACAGCAACAACCCAAGGAGGGAGAGAATTTAAAACAAATAAATCAAGTTCATAGAGTTTACCAAGATCACACACTTCTAAACTATGTATTTTTAAAGGAAGTAACTAAAAGCATGGATTTTTTTTAAAAAAGGTAATTTACAAATGAATCATAACCAAAATAAGTACACAGACTTAATGTTTAAAAAAATAAAAGCAAAGTCAGATTGCAGGGGAGGCAGAGTCATGTCTCTACCTGGGGGCCGCAGGAGCAGAGCGAAGGTGTCAGGCTGCAACTGACCAGGACCGTGTTTCCCAACGTGACGCAAGAGTTCTCCGTTGCCATCTTCTTCCTCTTTAGTAGTTTGCTCTATCACACTGCAGCAATCCAGAGGCACCTACAGAATGCAAGTACATTCCTTCGCTGGAAAAAGTGTTAAGGCAAGACACTCGTATCTCTAGAAGACAAGGCCCTTGCTCAACAGGACCATGCAAGTGGAATATACTGCAATAAGAGCACAGAACAGGAAGGAGCCCAAGTAGGGAAAAGGCATCCAGATTCATTTTGGTCCAGCTGACTGAGAGGCAGTAGGGAGCTGTCTGCAGTTTGGTGGTGCTTCTCCTGATTGTCGAAATAGCCTCACTTAGGGAAAAGGGGCATTTGCTGCAAAAAGCACCAAGGGTTCATCTTCAAAGCCCAGGATGTGCTTGCACTGGATCCCATGCTCAGAAGCCAAGACCTCTGCACAGAGTCTTAAAACCAAGTCTAAGCAAAACATTAAAAACATTTTTACAAAAATTTACATATTTGGGGAAGGAGAAAAGTGAGTGCTTCTATAGGAAACTGATTAAAATATCCTCTTTCGCTTCATATAGGAGTCTGCGTAGTGCCCTCCCAGGCCTTGAGAATGCTGACCCACATAGCTCCCTTCTGGGCTGGGTTCTGGGGATGGGAGCAGGTGGGAAAAGGCCCGTTTCTGGCCACCAACCGGAGTCTGCAAAAGCAATGAGGGGGAAGAGAGGCAGAATTAGGGACATGACAAGACATGGAGGAGCTAAAGGTTTCCAAGTTCAAAGCGGTACCAACCCACCTTTGAGTAGGTGCTGTGTGAGTGACTTGTTGGTCCTAGTCCCATGATGCCATCTGCTGCACTCACAGGTGGCATCCCAACTGCCTGGAAGAAAAGGCAAGAGTAGAACTAACATCATTTCTGAGTGCGAGGCTGACACCCACCCCCCTCCACTACCCAGCGTGATACTATGATAAACACTACACTGATAAAGGCAAGATGGCGGTCCTTCAGGGATATGGAGGCAAAGCTAGGTCTCACAAGTGGGCTGAGTGAGTTGGCTTGTTTGCTAAGAATGGCTGTAAACCTGCCCCCCAACCTCTCTGGCTGTCCTGTGAGATTTCCCTCCAAATACTTTTTCTCTGAAGTTCCTGAAGAAAAGCATCTAAGAATTTCACGCTAACAAATGAAGCCAGAAACTCCCTGTGCAAAATTAACAGCATAAAATTAGACTAATTTAGTTTTTATCTTGGGGTCAATCTACAGAAGCTTCTGCAGTTGCAGGTTTTGAGACTGCTAGTAATACAAGAACAGATCACTACGCTTGCCAAGGCATGTCCATCAGGATCTTGCACTTTAAACAGATCAATGCAAGATCAGAATGCTTTTTAAAAAGCACCATCAGTTTCCAAAAGGTTTACAATGTATCATGGGGTCTGCTGTTGGCAAAGCAAGCCCAGAGCACAGTATAGGCACATAAACTAGTTTTCTTGTTATTTGGATCCCAGCCAATGTTTCCAGTACTAATATTTTCCTTCTTATTCCAGGCTCTTGCCCTCCAGGTATTGTTGGGACTACAATTCTTGCGATCCCTGACCAGCAGCCGTGATGGCTGGGGCTGATGGGAGCTAGAATCCAACAACAAAATAGATTCTCTATTCCCACTATAAACAAAGCAATTCCATGTTCACCTTTTCTTTTACAAGATCTGCAACTCATGCACTTCGTGGGTTATATCTGAAAGTGTTTGCAATCTCCCTTGATCATATTCTACTGAGGTTTGGCCATTTCTGTGTTGCCATAGGGAAAACTAGTGGCCACAAACTCAAGTGAAAAGCATGGGGGATTTTTCCTGACAGCCAATGAATGAGTTTGTCTTTATTTGTCTTTATGTATTTTGTGTTCTCATTTTGTATTTTTATGTTGTGAACTGCCCTGTGATCTTGGGGTGAAGAGAGGTATACAAATTTAACAAATAACAAAACAAATATGAGACCACAGCAGCAAGTGACTGGAGCTGTTTGTGTGCCAGTGTAGCATCCAAAAACTATCCAAATGTGCATCCTAACACAAAGCATACCCGGCATTACGGGAAATCTTACTTTGTTTAGGTGGCTCTGTCTGAGCCCAGCCTGAAGGCCGCTGGTGAAATAGGAGCTTGGGGATCCGGAATAGAACGGAGGCAGAGGGGCTCCAAGGCTGTTCCGTTCAAACCCAGGTGATGACACCTGGAAAAGGGGAACAAGATTCACACCGGCTCCTTGTACACAGAGCTTCTCACACCCCTCTCCACACTGTAGGACAGCAACAACTAAAAATCACTGAGCCCCTCCCACCAGCCTATGCAGCACTTCTAAGTGACAGCTTGCCTTGGAGAGGGAGAGAAAGGAGGATGGCAGCAGGCACTTGTCACCAGTTCAGCACTGCAGGATGGCTAGAAGAAAGAGTCCATTTCCCGCCCACAACCTTCCACAGCTCTGTGCCCTCCTTGTGCATTCTGCTACACAGTTAGCGACCGTTTCAAGTACGGCTTGCTCTTAACCGCCATGTTTGTGGGTGTTCCTTACCAGATCATCTTCCATGCACATTAAACTAGCGCAAATCACAACATTTCATAATGACAAATCTCATAGTTATGGCACTGCAGCATTCTAAACCTACTGCCTTTCAGTGGATGAGGCCAGGAGCCGACATTTTTTAGTGCCACCATATCAAATCCAACACGGTATTTAGGAATATAAATATGACAGAGGCAGCTCCCTTGGGACTAGCCCAGGGGTAGCCAACACGGTGCCCCCCAGATGCTGCTGGACTCCCAACTCCCATCAATTCACACCAGCATGGCCAACGGCCAGCAATTATGGGAACTGCAGTTCAGCAAGGGCACCATGTTGGCTGCCTCTGGATCTACCCCATCCAAGCTAGGTAGAGGCATTTAAAACAATGGATGTTTACCTTCTGCTTGTTGTGTGCAAATCCACCTAGCTGGGGCCCTGTCTCTCTGGCCTGAGGATACATTCGCGCTCCCAAGTCCTTTTGATAGAAAAGAGAAAAGGCAGGAACTCTTTAATCCAGAGTTGTGTAAACTGGATATAATGATGCCCCAAACTTTTCATAGCTGAGTTGGTTAAAGCATGGATCCTTAGGGTCCCTTCCAACTCTGATTCTATGATTCTATGTCATTTGAACTGATATGGTCACCAATGAGAACTAGAAATCTGTGCATACAGGAACATAACATTTATTTCATAAAATCAACATCACTTGATTGCAAAATAACCTCAAAGCACTTTACAAAAAGATAAGGCAATAAACTCAATAAAAAATTACACCTCTAAAACATACAAAAGGTCAAGTACTAAAAGAGATTAAAATTACACCCTAAGCATCTGGGCAGGCTTGTCTAAACAAGAATGTTTTTAGCAGATGCTGCCACACAGAATAATAATACAGAATGGAAGAAGCAGAGCCTAAAGGGCATTAAGATAAATGAAAGCAACTCCAGCGCTTTAACCTTGCTGTTTATATCCAGAAGCCATGACCATAATGGATCTTCAAGTACTCACTGGCTGGTAGTCAAAAGCACAGCCGTCTCCTGTCAGCCCAGAAGAAGGCAACACAGCATCAGATAGGGAGGCCTGTGGAATTCTGGGATTTGAAACATTGCCCAGTACACCAGTCTTCAAGCTGAATGCTTTGTTGGCCCCACCTACAAAGATAAAAGAGCTGACTATCAGCATGCAGGCAGCACGGTAGAAGAACCAGGGATGGGATAGGCTTTGTCCCACTTTAGACTCACCTCAGGGCTGCAGGAAACACCCTCATTGTCTAATCATGCAAGGCCTATAGCTGCAGGCAGAAAGAGCACTAAAAACTGCCCTGCCTCTTACCCATCCTGCCTCCATAAGACAGCTCAAAACACACCAGAAATTAGATTTTCTAGCAAGTACTAGAGGACACAGTTTTGTACTTTCATTTCCCTTCGTGCCAAATAAGGGATGGCATTCAGATAACTTTTATTCAGTGTAGACCCACTGAAATTAACATGTCTAAATTTGGCCCATTAATTTCAACAGGTCCACTTTAGCCGAATACCACTTAAGATGTGGCCACCTTACCTCCAGGCTTGTTCGTAGGGAGAAGACTTTGCAGATTTAAGTAAGGATTGAGTGGAATCTTGAAGTCTTTGGGTGGCTCTCCTAGCAGAGAGACCTGTAAGAGAGGCAATAGTGAGCACCGTTTTCTAGAGGTTTCCAGCTGGTGCCCCTAACAAAGGCGAATCACACTTGTGTGATAAAAAAGTTAAACAGTTTTATTTTTTGAAGAAAAGGTGGATGCATCCTCCATTAAAAAATAAAAAGTTAAAAGTTAAGTCCAATGTTGGCGCTTGGTGAAGTGATCTATTGGTTTTAAAGAGATTCTCAGCAACAGACACTTGGCAGTTTTTCTTCTAATAAAATGTGTGAGAGGATATACATGCTTTTGACATACTGATTACAGAAGTGTGGACAGGCTAAACACAGTGCCTACACTATGCTGAACATCTTCCAGCTGATCACTTGCAGCCCAATTCTGAAAACCCCTGGAGTCAGTTATGCTATAAGGGGTTCCTCTTGGTAGTTCCACCTCCTGAGGGATATACCTCCCTCAGAAGTTTGTTGTGTGTGGCCCAGGGGGAGAGGGCCTTCTCTGTGGCTGCTCTGAAGATGAGGAATCTCCTCACCACAGATGTGCATCTGGCTTCTTCACTATACAGGTTTCCGAAATGTTCTTTACCCTGGCCTATGCTATCCAAGATAGGTGTTTTCAGGGCACACCCTATTCCTGTGACTGTAATTTGCTTTAACTGTTTTCAATTCTGAATTTTAAATTGTTGTAACCTTCCCTGGGACCTGCTGCTGAAGGGCAGGTAAAAAAATTAGTGATAATAATATCTAGAAGTCTAGGAACTGGTTACGTTTCTATCCAGTTGCAACAGTTTCAAGCCAGGGTTTCAATGCGGGCATGAGAACTGAAGAATTCAAAAGCAGCAGGAGAGCTGCAAGGGAAAAGGTGCAGGAAGGAAAAGCACAACTGAAGCTGTCATGCAATATAAAAGCACTTCAGTCAAGACCCTCACATGTTTCTGAACTACAATGATGAAGGACAGAAAAGCACCACATAACATATACTCAGACTTTCACAAATGTAAACCTTCACAAGGTACCAGATTCCTCACATACCCCAGATGATGGAGGCCCATTTTCTGTCTGCTTTGGCTTCTGAAGCCCACTGATCACAGACCCCAGGATAGAAGTGGTGAGGCCTTGCAGCCCAGGTTGGGTCAGGTGGGGTCCTATCCCAGAGTTCTCCCTCTCCATTCCCAATGGTCCCAGAAAGGATGGCAAAGGCAGGTTTCCTGAAGGCAAGATTGGAGACTTCACAGGTCCTGGAGCCATATCAGAAGGTAGGGAGCCACCTAAGGAGAGAACATGCACCCAGGTGAGAGCCACTTCCTAAAATAAAGTAGTTTTGGAACCCAAATCATCAGGTTGGGACAGTCAATTTACTGTTCAAATGTTGTCAACTAACCACTTCTTTAATTCATGGTGGTTAAAATACCTTAAAGAGTAGAAGGTCATTTGCTGGGCTTTTGCCAGTGAGTAAGGGAGTAAAATGGGGCTACCCAACCCGCTAGGGATTTATACATAACCTGCTGGTCTGAGTCCTTTCCACGGGAACAATGAAAAGCTCCAATGGGGGCAAGAGCACAATGGGTGCGGTGAAAGTTTGCTACCACCTTCAACAAAGACATGGGTGGGGAGACTCCTTCAGACAACGCAAGAAAGGTAGCAAACCCTACTCTCCTTCTATGTTGCTCAGTTTGGTGGCTTCATGTGGAGCTAAGACTCAAAACACCCCTTCATTAAACACTACGGGACTCACTAATTTGCTCCCTTCCATGCTACCCTGCTCCAAATGAGGACTTGCTGAACAACTTGCTGTGCAACTAGCCTGAAACCTCTCCCTTTCTCAACAACTGCAGGCCTGAGGATATACTTGTTTGATCTGTTAACAGAGTTCTTTGCTCTGCCGATCTTCCTACACAACTTCTGTGAGGAGTGGCGCCACCTACCTAATTTCCACACAGGGCTGCAGGAGCTACTCTGAAGTGAAGAGAAGTAAAAATAAAATGCACAGAAAGATTTCTCATGGGCCAGAACAAGCAGAACATAGCTGAAGAAGCAACTGCTGCGGCTCGCAAAATAAAGAGTTACTGCAGTTGCTGAATGAGTAGATCTTGATGAGATGAAGTTGCTGTGAGGTGCAGCACCAATTATGCTAAGATTTCAAACAAAAAAAAAATTTGCCTTCTCACTACATCCCAAAGCCTTCTCCTATTCAAAGGAGAGTCTGCTATACAGCAACCCAAGTAAATACTCTCCCTTCTGTTATGATGAAAGAATTCTGGACTTGGATCAGCAAGGTAAAATTCACACACAGCTTTATTGCAGTCCATAGACCCAAAATACAAATGTATAACAATAGTATATATTAACAGTTATTAAGGTGGTTTCTCTTCAGATCGTATAAATCTTCACCTTTTACTAATAGTAAAAATCTACAAAGTAAGTTAAATGAGAAAAAGATGAACAGATAAGCTATATTTTGTGGTCAGTCAGTTTCTGAAAGAATCAGGAGTTTCCTTGATCCGTAAGTTTTCCCATACTTTCACTGCCTAGGTATTGACTTTATAGAACATAATTTCCCTAGCTTCTAGTAGAAACCATCACTCAAAAATTAAATTCTGGAGAGGATGTTGTTATGACCCTATACCACAAAGCACTTACCTGAGGACATCTCACTCAGTAACTGATTTCCTGTCTGAGAAGTTGGTGTGTTTTGCATTCCCAAAGCATGCTGCAAGGAACCCAGTGGAGACTCTCCCAAGATTCCTGGTTTCTACAAACAAATCAGTATGTTCCCACAATTAAGACAAGAAACAAGACTGTGTGTGATAAAAATCCAACACACTCAAGCCAATAACCCACTACAAGCCACTAATCTCAAGCAAGGCAATGGCAAAGGCATACTGATCCAAATGGTTAAGGAAAAAGGGATCAACTACATACAGCCACATCACTCATGTCTCTAGAGCAGTGGTTCCCAAGCTTCCCTCCCCCCCCCCCAAAGGACCACTTGAAAATTGCTGATGGACCACTTAATGATTTTTCTGTGCTGTGCTAGGTGATGTATGGTTTTAAAATTAATTTTTTAGTGTTTCTTTTATTTCTAACATTTTGCATTCCATTAAATTCAGACTGTAACACAATAAAGTACAATATAAGAATCTAAAGAAGCAGTAAGAATACAATTGAAAACCAGTATTTAATGCATACATGCTGCAGACCACCTGAATGCAGCTTACAGACGCCGGGCAGATCATTTTGCTAAACCACTGCCCAGGTAACTGAGCACCACCGGACACTCCTGTTCAGATACAGAACAGCCTGAGAAAGATGGAGCTTTATAGATAGGAAAGAGGTGCACCAATGTCTTTCAGATGGACTTCACAGGACTTTGCAGTAAAGACTGAGTGAGTTTAGCTGTTGCAAGTGGCCCAAATGCAACACAAACAGGATTCTACAGCACAAACTGTTAGCTTAAATTCCAGCACACTCATGGCCTTTTCCCATTCTCCAACTGTTCTTCTACAGCTGTATTTCCATTTCAAAGCAACCCTCAGAGAATCCAGTACAGAAAGTCCTGGCTGCTAACTTCCTTGCATCACTGTTCTGAGTATATGAGTTACTATTATTTGAAAGATTCTGTACAGTGATAGTTGGGATGGATTTTGCTGTTCAGCTGCAACAGGGACAACATTAACAGCAGGCAAAACCACAACATTCAAGGCTATTTAATTCCGATGCAACTCCACCCCAACCATGGCAAGTTCTAATAGTTGTTTGTGGCAGATTCTTCCATCAATGGTTGGAGGCAGCAAAGCAGAATAGAAGCCTAGAGAGCTATGCTCTGAAACCCAACTTGTTGAGAACAAAAGTCTGGAGTCTGATAAGCAATGGTTTTCAACAAGGAGGCATCAGGAGGAGGTTTACCCCACCCAAATTCAGAGGGCCTACGTCAATCCATTTGGGTATACTTCCAGAAGGAGATGGAGATGTGCAAAACAGATCTGTTCATTTTTTTTGCAGCTCTACCTCTTTGCCCTCTACTCCACTGCTCCTTGTCAAATAATGCTAGATATTTGGAAAACTTCAGACCACCATGTACAGAATTGCTCCATCATGCACAATTAATTTTGCTCCACAACGGTACAGCTCAATTGATGGTGCATAGGCACACAGCACTCACTGGAATAAGTATGCTCCCATTCAGCCGTAAGGAAGTGAAGAGGACTTGCATACTGACAAGAGCGCTCCTCATCAACCAAGAACCCTCTCTTTATCAGAAAGCCTTCTACTAGTCATGCTAAATGCTACTGCAAGCCAGCCCCCCTGAAACTATGGGGTTTAAGGCTTAAACAGAGTGAAGTCCTAGATCTAGGGGGATGTCTTGCACAAAACATCCTCCCCACTGAGACTAGAATATGATTAAAGCTGGAGGATGGTTCCTGCAGTGCACCTTCATGCAGCGTACACACAATAAACACCCACACACAAGCAGCGTGATTTTCACACACAGGTCTGGCCTACCACTCACATGGAATATGGCCTGGTTTTCCTTGTTCTGCAGGAGTTGTGTCCAGACCTGGTTTTGGACTAAGAGCAAGTTTCCAAGAAATGCCTTCTGGAGCAGAAAGCAAATAGAGACCAGAGACAGGGTTACTAAAAGCCAAGAGAATTAAAACAGACAAGAAAAAACAGAGAAGGAAGTTGGAAAGTAAGAGCCTGCATCAAACTCTTGCTGTTTGCAAAGGCAAGCCACCCCAAGGACATTTCTATTACCAGGAGATCAAGCAGACTAGATCTTGCCCTGTACGAACCAGATGAAACCACAGCTGATAAAATTCTCCCTGCCATTCGGCATAGCATTGCAACTGTACACAGAGAAGCACCAGTGAAGAATTAAAGAATAGATGCAACTAGATTCTTTTGAGTGTGAGGCTAAAGTGAGTTAGGCTGCTGGTGAATAGTGGAAGAGAATGATCCCCAGGTATAACCCCAAGGTACTTGTTTCCAAAGCAGTTGCTGCCCCTGCAGAGATATGTATCTGTATATAGAGGGGGGGTTTTAGGAGCGGGGGGGGGGGGAGAGACAAGGAGATTGTTCTTTATCTTCTCGCAATCTGGAACACCAGCCCATCCATGGATAGGGCAAAGATTAACATCAATGTTATTTTACCTGCAACCCTGAATGGCAGTTACCTGTTGTGCTTGTGTTTGATTTTGAAGCGCTAGCTGAAGCAGAGCTGTGGAGAGGGCAGGGTTGCTTAGCAGGTGCACTGATGGAGGGGCTCCTAGGATTCCTGAAAAAGAAAAGGAAAGTTTTAAAAACTCTCCAATGTAATGGGGTGGGGAATCCCTTAGCCACCTCTCAAAATACTGCAGTAATGCAAACTGAACCAAAAAGAACAGCCCAAACCGTGAACCCCTTCATCTTTTAAAGTTATCAGAATACCTTATTCACTTTTGCTTTTGATGAATGAGTCCAAGTTAGTTTTTTCCCCCCTTACTTGACAGCTCTAGTTTGTTAGGCACAAATCCTCACATTAGACAAACTACGAGTAAGAATGAACACCATTTTGGTTGCCTCATGAAGAACTCTAAAGCACATACTACATCTGCAAAAGTGCCTCTTATCCATTTTGTATCCAACACAAATATTTGGTAAGAATTCAATCTCTTTCTGATCTGAGGAAAGCTTCCCGTCTTTTTGAACCTGCTCTTCTACAGCCCAAGATAAAAACAACAACTGTCATATCTGTATCATGAATACAAACGATCCCTGTCTGTTTGCAGCTCCAATCAAGTCAGTGACAACACATCTGGCCATTAGCAGATGCCACTAGGGCTGAGGAGATCTAACATACTCAGTGGGCTCACAGTGGGAGGAAACCCCAAGATCACATAGCTCAATACCAAAGGTGCTTTCAGAGACATCCTATTTGAGGGCCACTTACGCATACTTGCCTTGCTTTCCTCCAATGGCTCCATGAAGGAGAGGGTTGAATAAGAGCTGGACTGACGTAGGATTCCCTAAGCTGTTCAGAATCTGAAGAAGATTGGGCTCGGGAAGAAGCCCTTTTCCACGGTTAAGTGCCTGTAAAAGCAACAGCAGCAAAAAAACAAAACAAAAAAAATCAAGAAGCACCCGGACTCACTAACCGATAGAAGAACCTTCTCATGATCATGACTCTAACCATGCAGGAAGGGAGCATCCGAGTGTACAGTTAAGGTTTCAGCTCACAAAGTAATTAACAGTTTACAACACAGAACACTTAAGACAGACAGCCTGCCACATTGGGCCATTGGAGGGGGACCTTTGGGCTTCTGTGAGCTGTATTTTGTTTTGATTCAAACATGTACCCTTGTAATGAGGTGAGCTGAAATGTAATTAAGTTGCTCTCCTTTTTACTTAATGAGTCTATCAGTATCAAACCATCCGCACAATACAGTGGATGCCCATATAGAACAGATAATGGCTACAGGAGGAAGTCTTGTTGATGAGCAGAAGTCTGTCCAAAACCAAAACAATGGAGGCATTGTGTCAGTCCCTGGAGATGCAACACCCAATTCTGGGCCAAAGTATAAACCTCTTAAAAAGATACAGGAATGAGGAGAAAGGTGGATAAAGGGAACAAAAGGTGGTACAGTATTGGCAAGGAGATGATTTCAAACTACCCACAGGAAGAGGCATCATTTAACATATTTATACCACTTGCTATGAAGAAAATCTCAGTGCAGCTCACAACAGAAAACCATACAGTAATTATTGTGAATTGAACCTTACTGTTGCCTGTGCCGCTATCAGAGCAGCTAGCATGCTTCTCCCAGGAGGGCCTGGAGCACAGAAGGACACTCTGATGTGGTTTCCAGCAAGTGGCAGGCCATTGGTGGCCTCTTGGACCATCTCTGCTATCTCAGCTGACTCGTACTCAAGGACTGCAAAGCCCTTTAGCTGCCCATCCTGACCACATGCCAACTATGCAAAAGGAAAAGAAGGCAGTAAGAAGGTGACTTGGCACAAAAGAAAGAGGACATGGCTGCTTTATATGCTTTGAGCTAACCAAAGCTGAAGAACCTACAGCCTCAGGGAATCCCAGCAAGATTCTGCATCAGTAAATCCTCCTGCACATAGGACAGGAGTAGTCAATGCGTACTCTCCAGATGTTGAATTCAAACATCCATCAGCCCTAGCCAGTATGGCAAGTAGTCAGGGATGATGAGAACTGTAGTCCAACATATGGAAAGCACCACAATGGTTATCTCTGGCTTACTGGGACATGTATCACCTCATTTTGTCAAGAGAACCAAGCTACTACAAGAGAATTGCTAGGCTAGGGGCGAATGACAGAACAATCTTACAGCACCCCCCCCCCCACAAGAGTCTCATTAGCACAATCACAACAGCTAACCTCATTCCTCTTTTGCCTTAAGGTTGGTAACCAACAAGCATTTTCCCCCTCAAAAAGTCCAACAATGCAGTCAAAGAAAGCACTATGTTGCAATTCACATTTTGTTATATGGAATTGGGGGGCGGAGGAAGGTGAAGTTATAGCCAATAGCCCTGTTATTAGCATTACCAGACTGTTACAACAGGTAATTTGGCTAATTATATCCCATTTGCACTGATGGGGCTTGTGCAGCTTTTAAAATACGCAACTCCCTGAGCCAGAGTCTTTTACATTTTCTACCCAACAGATTAATACTACTACTTAAATTGGTGTGGCAAACAGTCTACTAGTGTGGCTGCATCTGTTGCTACGGCTATCAGGTGGCAAAAAGGATATAGCCCATCTCACGTTTATAGAAAACCACAAAAAATATGGAGACAGGTGCCAATATTTCAAAACTATATAGAATTTGAATAGAGATTATCTGTGGCCACAGAATTAGACTTCTATGTTCTATACATTTCCTTGACCCTGGCCAGAAGTGCAATCTAGTCAACATGGACTACATGATCCTTGTGGTTCCTTCCAACTCTACATTTCTATTACAGTGGTACCTCTGGTTACGTACTTAATTCGTTCCGGAGGTCCGTTCTTAACCTAAAACTGTTCTTAACCTGAAGCACCACTTTAGCTAATGGGGCTTCCCGTTGCACACCGTTGCCAGTGTGGTGTAGTGGTTAAGAGTGGTAGTCTCGTAATCTGGGGAACCGGGTTCGCGTCTCTGCTCCTCCACATACAGCTGCTGGGTGACCTTGGGCCAGTCACACTTCTCTCTGAAGTCTCTCAGCCCCACTCACCTCACAGAGTGTTTGTTGTGGGGGAGGAAGGGAAAGGAGAATGTTAGCCGCTTTGAGACTCCTTAAAGGGAGTGAAAGGCGGGATATCAAATCCAAACTCCTCTTCTTCTGCTGCTGCTGCAAGATTTCTGTTCTCATCCTGAAGCAAAGTTCTTAACCCGAGGTACTATTTCTGGGTTAGCGGAGTCTGTAACCTGAAGCGCATGTAACCCGAGGTACCACTGTATTCTATGTTGAGCACACAGAAAAACAAACTTTTTGCTTTTGGGATAGGTTGTGTGATTCAAACAAACCAATTTCTTTGAGCTGGAAATTATGCCAAATGTTAATCCCCTGGCAGTGAGTGACCAAGCACTTAGGACCAGCAGTAAGTTTCTAAATTTCATTATTGAAGAAATTTGTGACACAACACTGTTGTGCTATTCACAGAAGCAAACTGGAAGGGGTGGCAGCCTGATCTTTTCTTGCTTCAGAAATATCCTGGTAAATGGATTCTAAAGTAAGTGCAAGAAGCCTGTTGTGTGAAACTGCTTTGAGTGCTGCACTAAGGACAGGAAGGGCAGCCCTCTTCCCTGTGGCCAAGGTGCTTACCTGACAGAATGTTGGAGGGCAGATGGCAGAGAAGGTCTGCCTCAGTTCTTCTATGTCATTGTAATTGTGTGGCAGTTTATCTATGCATAAGCACTTTGAATGAATGAGGTCCAGGGTCAACTGGTTAACATCTGTCCAGTGAACATACAGAGTCCGTGTTCCCAACTGTTTGCCCAGCAGGTCAGATTTTGCTCGGGCTGCTGAATCCTTTTTCATGTACTCCACAAAGCCATAGCCTTTGGAGTGCCCCGTCTTCTCACTATACACCAAGAAGCAGCGTTCCAGGTTCCCAAAGGGCCGAACCAGGTCCTCAAACTGTTGCTGCGTGTAAAGCTGGGGCAGGTTGGCAATGCACAGCAAGGCATCTGTAGGTTGTAACTGCACTGTGATCTCTTTGTCTCGCAGCTTGCTCAGATGGAATTGCTTAATGGCCGATTCTGCCTGTTCCCCATTCAGTAACGTGACGAAAGCTGCAAGAGAGCGAGGTTATGTAAAAGCTATTGACAAGACATTATATAGCAACACACAAGTCAATGCCCACTAACCTCTGCGTAGATTTCAAGGTGTATACAGTCAATCACCATTTTGCGCAGAGGTTCTGTTCCCAGTCCACTGCATATTGGTATGCCCCGCCCTGTTGTGCCTCTGACGTGTTTAGTGATGTTTTGGGTCACTTCTGGGTTTGGTGCTGTGCATGCACACACAACCATACGTCATTCGGATGCACATTAATTGGTTGTTGTCTGTACACAACAGAATTGTCATGCTGGACTAGACAGAAAATCTACCCAGTCCGGCAAATTGTCTTTAGTTGTGGCCAAACAACAGATATCAAGCACAGCATGACGCAGACCACTATTTTCTTTTCATTGCCAACATCTGACATTCAGAGCTGGAAGATGCTGTAATAAAACTAACTGCCAGGAGCATGATAAATTAATATTGTTTACCCCATGACTTTTAGGTGCTTACGGTGTGAGTTACATGTCCAGTTTAAGAGCACATCTGTGGTTACTCTTGGTGTTTCCCCATCCTAAATAAATTTTGTGCCTTTTATAAACTTGGTGACTACTCTGTTCAAAGAATATACAAGTGACTTAAATTTGCTGATATTCATCCCTTGCTAAGTTTGCTTTCTTTCCTCTTTTTTCGTTAATGTATTTACACATACATCTAAATCCCAGTTTTACTCCATTGTAAATTAATATTTTATTAAGAGATGGTTAAGTCCAGTCAAAGGCGACTATGGGGTGCGGCGCTCATCTAGCTTTTCAGACTGAGGGAGCCGGCGTTTGTCACAGACAGCTTTCCGGGCTTCTGGCACAACGGGACACCATTACGAGTGCCAGAGCGTATGGAAACCCCGTTTACCTTCCTACTGCAGTGGTACCTATTTATTTACTTGCACTGGTGTGCTTTCAAACTGCTAGGTTGGCAGAAGCTGGGACAGAGCAATGAGAGCTCACCCCGCGGTGGGTATTCAAACCGCCGACCTTCTGATCAGCAAACCCAAGAGGCTAAGTGGTTTAGACTACAGCGCCACCCACACCCCTTGATTGATGTTAGGATTGATGGGATGAATGGCACACTAGTAGAACCACCAACCTTCAGGCACGCATGCCAGAAGCTTTTCTTTTTCATGAACAATTTCTAATGCACAACAATACTGTTTAAACAAGGAAGAATATATGTGTAGCCTTGCCCAACCTGTGGAGAGTGAGTTATGGATATTCAGAAATGAACAGAAAAAGCCAATGGTGTTATTTCCAGCACAAAAACCAGATACCCCCATATGGCACATACAAGACCTCATGGGGCCCCTGGGCTTCTAATTTTCCAAATGAAGTCACTAGCCACCTCACATATGGTTGAATGTGCAAAACTGAAGGATGATCACACGCAGAGGACAGTAAGACCAAGACAGACAACATGTTCACACCAGTGAGAGCAAGCAAGAAGAATATTAGAAAAGACCTCCACCCACATAAACTATGTGCATCAACCCAATCTTTTAGTTACCCATGAATCTGCATTCAATGGAGATTAATTGAAAGGGGCTGTCCATTCAGCTAGGTTCAGCAGATTATTTTTTATTTGTCAAGAGTTAACAGTCAACCCACCCTATACCAGAAAGGAGAATTCTGTAATGCTAGTTTACTTACCAGTTCCCTTGTATTTATCCACAAAACAGTACTTTAGTTCGTAGTCACTCAGCAGATCATGAACTTCCTGTGTAAAGTCAACAGAAGAAATCCAGTTTGAGCCAGAGTGGGAAACATTACCTCTTTCATCAAAAGGAATCCCAGCCACTTCCCCCACTCCAGTCCACAGAGGCCAGAATCTGCCCAGAGGATACTTTCAGCAAAATACACCCAGTCCTCATTCCTGAAGCCAGTCACACCCCACTGCTAAACTGTAGAGCATGAAATGAGTATTTCATTTGATAGTAAAAGCTGCATCCACGTCCTGGCAGCAACTCCAGCAAAGCCTAATCAATGCTTTGAGCATTTCCTGGTTCTGGATTTTTTATCTGAAGATTTTTCTTGCAGGCTTGGACAAAGTCCAACTAAACATGCCACACAATTCAGGTTTTCACAGAACTGGTTTGAAAAGCTCTCCCTTGTTGAGCAGAAGAGTAAAAGTTTGGCAACATTGTGTGTGTGTGAACTGACAAAGTCAAATAGCAAATATGCTCTGCTCTTAAAAGTCCCCTTTCTGGGTTCAAACTCAGTAATATTACTGGCCACCCCTCAAATAAAGTAATCAGATACACATTTTGATCCTAAGTCCATCAAAGCCCTATAATAATCAAATATGGTTTTGGGAAGTCTTCTTAAACAAATAATTCTTTGTTAAAGTGCTTGTAACTTCAAAACTGAATGTGATGAAAAACTGAAGTCCTTCTCTGCTTTATATGGGATACATTATTAGAAAATTATTGAATAAGCTGAGGATTGTGTTAAGTCACATTAAGAATAACTTTACTGTGGTGTGGTCTGACAATCCCTGTTGCCAGTTTATAATAAGGTTTGGTTGACATAGGCTCTTTTCCTTTTCACATGATGTATCTGAAATAGTAAAATATGTTTAAATGTTGTAATTTATTCTGAACTCATCCATTATGAGATAAACGAGGAACAAACTTACCTGCTCAATGGATATGTTTTGGATATGCTATATTATTATTATTATTATTATTTTCTGCCCATCTGACTGGGTTGTCCTAGCCACTCTGGGCAGCTTCCAACAAATATAAAAGCATAATAAAACATCAAACATTTAAAACTTCCCTACAGAGGGCTGCCTTCAAATGTCTTCTAAAACTTAAAGGGTTGTTTATCACCGGGATATCTGATGGGAGGGTGTTCCACAGGGTGGGTGCTACTACTGAAAAGGCCCTGTGCCTGGTTCCCTGTAACTTCACTTCTCGCAGTGAGGAGTTTCCTGCAGTGGCTCCCCGTTTGTGGAATGCTCTTCACAGGGAGGTTAATCTGGCACCTTCATTATATATATTTAGGCTCCAGGCAAAAATGTTCCTCTTCAACCAGACCTTTGGCTGAACAACATTCTACAGCCTTTTAAATGTGCATGGGGGGTATTGTTTTGTTGTTTCCGTTTTAACTATTTATTTGTGCTTTTATCTTGTATTTTTATCTTGTGAATGGCCCCCGAGATCTTTTGATGAAGGGCGGTATAGAAATCTAGGAATAAATATTGTCTCAAGGTACAATTCACAAACAAAACTGGCCTACGTTCACCGTTATAAGGATTAGTTGCCAAATGACTTTGTGTTGATGGAATTAAATGTTTTTTAACTAAAAAGATGTTTGAATAGAAGAGAACCAGAAGGCACTATACCTCCACTTAAAGATGACATTATGCTCTGTATTTACTGAGGGAATTGCATAATCAGCATAAATCATCAACCAGAACAGCTGGCACCACAGGAGATCAGCTTCCTTTCCAGACTGCAGTCTTCCTGAACAGCAGCAAGCCAATATTTAGCATGTGGTTTATGCTGCCTGAGGCAACACTTTCGCTTATTGCTCAAGATACTTTTCACTTCTGGCAAGCAGGCGAGCTGAACAGGTTACCTCATTTGAGGCATGTGTGATCTTTCCACAGAAAGGAGTCAACCTCGCTCAAGGTCAAACTCTGCCAAGCCAGCTAGCTCCACCATTCTGACCATGAGACCAAGAGTGCATAGATGGATAAGCAAGACACTGGTTTGAAATGTGCCTCCCAGAGGCAGCTTGAAACACTCCAATACACTCTTCCAACATAAACCTAGCCAAACTCTAGGGAGAGGGTGTTACTGACGCCCTTGAAAAGGCAGACATTCCAATTAAAGGCAATTCTAGAAGCCTGCCTCTGATACTTTGGCAGCAATCAATAGGGCTTGGGAATCAAGTGATCTCACCCAAACAATGAGGACAGGTCACAGGGTCAAACCTTCACCTGGTGGGCTGTTCAACTGTTTCTATGTAATAATGTAAAATGTACACAATGAGGATTTCCTATGAAGTTCCACTGTCCTTTCTAAAGTTCAATTGCCCTTCCTGATCAGGCAATTCACTCCACTACAGGATGTGGATGCTAATGTAATCCTCACAATATATATATTTTTTAAATGAGACATTTATACAGAGGTGCATCTTAGAACTTGTTTATAAAACATGTACAGTGGTACCTCAGGTTACAGACTCCGCTAACCCAGAAATAGCACCTCGGGTTAAGAACTTTGCTTCAGGATGAGAACAGAAATCGTGCTCGGGCGGTGCGGCAGCAGCTGGAGTCCCCATTAGCTAAAGTGGTGCTTCAGGTTAAGAAGAGTTTCAGGTTAAGAACGGACCTCCAAAACGAATTAACCCGAGGTACCACTGTATCTCTAAGAAATGGTATCTATCCATTTAGGAGTTTCAGCCCACCTATAGTGGGCCAAAACTCTCCGCCTTCATTACAGAGCTCCGGGAGACGCCAGCGAGGCTGGCGAGTTCCCACAAGGACCTCACAGAGACCAATAAGCAAAGTGGAGAGCTTAAAAGCTCTTTCTGTGCCAGGAAATCTAGCACAAAAGGAGCTTTTAAGCTCTCCACCTTGCATGCAATTAATTGGCAGCATTTCAACCAACCGTCTTTCAACTGCTCAAGGTTGAAATCAGAGTTCTTCCGGCTTCAGCACTCTCCCCTCAGGTCTCTAGGAACTAAATCTGAGAATGTGCATAGACGCCGTAGATTCATTACATTTCTAGTCCACTGTTCATCCAACTCAAGGTGGGCAATGACCAGAAAACCCACACTTGATTAGTTTCAGCAAAGTTACTGCATCACATGTTCTGTGACACATCTTGAAAGAGATGCAAATATGTAAACACACACAGACAAAATGTTAGCACACTGCTTCCTTATCAAAGTATTTCCCTTAACAACTCTGTTGGAGTGCTACTATTCTGTAATAAAACATGCTCCTTTGTTTCCTCAAAAGCAGACAACTATGGCCAGTTTAATTTACAGTTCATAGAGAAAGGTTTTTAGCATTGTATAATGGTGTGTTGTGTGAATAACTTGTCATCTTCCTTCTGTGTTAAAACTGCTGCTCATCAACCTCACTAAGTGGATGCCAACTAACTCAAGAAAACAAATATCTCTTTCTAGTAATGTACGCACCAAAACATAAGAAGCCCGCAGGCACTTTAAAAGCCAATGTATTTCTTACTGCTTAAGTTTCAGAGTAAAAGCCATTTCAGCAGGTACATCACGTTACTCACTTGACAGGTGACGGGGTTATAGAAGAAAAAAGATTGAACATTAGGGCCAAATTCTATCCAATACAAGAGAGCAGCAGTAGATGTCTCAAAGTTCTTTAGAAAGTCCAAATGTAAACAAGATAATAATAAGCATTTTTTCACCAACGTGAATGGTTATCACCAGTGACTGCTATTGTGACTATCTTGAATGCATTTGGACTCTGCATAGAAATACCACACCTACTAATGCCCCTGACACTTCTTCACCTTTTAAATTCACAGTTTACAACCCTAACTTCTGGTTCCTGCATTTAAAAACACAATGCGTAGGTCATGGGAATGTATTGTGCTATTATTATGTATGGTGACTTGACTTTATGATGGTTTAGTAATGATTCATTGGTTGTTGAGAGTGAATTTGGTTAATTATTATTTGCTGATAATTTGAGAATGATATTTTGTCTAACAGATATTGAATATTACTTTATTTGATAGAACTTGTTTATTTTAAAGTTGTTCTTTTTATTATGACTTATTTTCATTGGATCAGACCATTATAAGACATGTGATCCTGGCTGTATATTCTGTTGTTTCTTCAGCTTGTAAGCCACCTTGAGTACAACAATACAGAAAGATGGAGTACAAACTAAAGGTGTAGTGAAATATATCGATGATACATAGCTGAGGACAAAACAATGCACAACTGAGAGGTCGCCTCTAGCCCCACAGGATTATGTGCATTCTTCTACAACAGCCATAGAAACAGAAAAGATTGATGACGTGTCTCGCTCAATTCAGACATCATGCTGAATTATGGTTATGGCTTAGCTATAGTTTGTGGTATGGTGTCCAAGCTGACAAAGTCACAGTGTGTGAGTGGGCAGGAAGTCAGATACAAAATCCACGGTCTGAAGTCTGTTTGTGAACCATGGTGTCTGAGTGTCTGTATTGCAGAACACACATCTCTTCCCACTAGCAGCGTATTCAGAATATGCCTTCCAGCAGCAAATGTGTGAGGGGCCAAGGTGGCTAAACCTGCTAGACACACACCCTGGACACCAGCTCTTCCTCCCCTGGAGGCTGCACATTCAGTGTCTGTGAGACAGAGATGTACAAAGACAAGAGCCTTGTTTGCGTACAACTATACCTGTGAACAGAAAATACGTTGCCATGTTGGCAGGGGCCCATCTACAAGGTGTCATCCAACCGTCTCTCATATGTTCACTGTGCGTGTGAACACCCCTTAAAATAGCTGAACAACATGTCAGACTCCCATTTGCATCTGTACTGGGTTGCAGCTGGGGCGTGAGTTTGTGAAGGGTTTGAATATTCCCCCATACTCCCTACACATACATCCCTATGTCAGAGAGAAGGTTCTGCACTAACTTTTCCTGGGCAAACTAGCTTTGTTTGCAAATATCTATTTCTTGAAGGCTGGAGAAGATCCACCGCTTTGCTGTAAGAAATGACACAGCCAGGAACAGATAAAATCGTCAAGGGCTTTTCGTTCGTCTGTTTTTCAGCTCTTACTTGGTGAGAACTGAAGTGAGAAAAGCAGTGATGATGCTTCGCCAGCAAAGGCGAATTACCTCACCCGGATCTCGAAACTTTTTCAGACAGCGCTTCTGAAAGGCAGTAGGGTCGGGTGCTGGGAACTGAGGGTCCACCCTCAACCAAAGGCAGATGAGTTTGCCGCTTTTCGAGAGCGAAGGGTTCAGCAGAGCTCCTCGGCAGGCAGGAGAAGGTGACTGGGAAAGGCGGCCGGGGGGGCGGGGAGAAGGCTCACCTGGTTAGCGACGTCGGCGGGCAGCCCCCGGACGAGCACCTTGCGCCGGTTGCGGAACTGCCGGGCGCTCCTCTCCAGGCGGCTCCTCACCTCGGCCGGCTCCAGGCGAGGGAGCTCCTCTTCGCGGGCGCTGGCCGGGGCCGACGAGGCAGAGTCGGCCGCCGCCGCCGCCGCGGGAACCCCCGCCACAACCGCCGCCGCCGCCGCCGCCATCTTGGGAGCCAGCCGTCCTCTTCTCCCGCCCTCAGGCTAAGATCAGCGAGAGCGAGGATTGGGAAAGAGCGGCGGCGGCGGCACGCCGGCAGCCCATTGGCCTGAGTAAGAACTCGGCCCGCCTCCCGGGCAGTCGTTGGTCTGGCGCGCCAATGAGATAGGGCCGGGCCGGGGGCGGGGAGGAGGGGTTAACCCTTCGCGGTCCGCGCGGGAGGCGGCTGCTGGCTCTTCTTCTTCCGGTAGCTCGTCCCGCGCGCTCGAGGGAGGAGTTTGACCCGAGGCCGCGGTGCGGAAGGCCGGCCGGAGCCGAGTAAAGGGAAGCGAGTGCGCGGGCTGGTACCCCGGTAGGGCTCCGGAGAGGGAGAACCGCGGGCGCAGCCTCGGCTGCAGCCTGAGTCGCCCCCAGCCTACTGCCAGCTGTTGGCTTTTCCTATATATATGATGTATTTCCTGCGTTATTGTTGCAGAATGCACCGGTACCCAGGGCCGGATTTAGGTTTTAATGAGGCCCTAAGCTACTGAAGGTAATGAGGCCCTTTATATGTCCAACTGTCCTTTGTCACAAATTGTCGCTGGTTTTTATGCTCAATATACAGTATGTTATATGGTAATTTATGGATCTAATAGGTCTCTAAAGCCATTTGCACATAACAAAATATGTATTTTATCAAAGTAATTGTTGAACTGAAATACAATTAAACAGTGAAAAACTTGCTATATGTAGGTTTTATTTTATTTGTTTTTTATCATATTTTGGAAATGTACATCCAGGTTTTTTTTTCCTTTAAAAATTTGTGGGGCCCTAAGCTATAGCTTGTTTAGCTTATACGTAAACCCGGCACTGCCAATACCCATGGTTAAGGTGCAAGGTTTCTAAATGTAGATACCACTGCTAACATTTAAGAACATAATAATATGCTTCTGGATCAGGCATCCTGGTCTCACGGCGACTAGCCAGATGCCTCTTGTGGGAAATCAGGGAGCAGAATGCAAACTCAAGAGCAACCCTCTTCTCTTCTGTGGTTTTCAGCAGCTGGTATTCTGTGGCATTGCTACTTCCAGCTATGGAGGTAGAGCATAGTCATCATGGCTAGTAGCCATCCGTAGCCCTCTGTTCTAGTCCTCCTTTAAAGCCATCCAGGTTGGTGGCCATCACTGGGAGTGAGTTCCATGGTTTTCACTATGCACTGCATGAAAAGGTCCGTACTTTCCTTAAGCTGTCCCGAATCTTCTAACACGTTGTGGGTGTCTTTGAGTTCTAGTGTTAGATTGGAAATACAGGTGTACCTTACAGGACCTGCCTGTCTGTTAGCAAAGGGGATACCTGGAAAGGGTTTATTTGAATTAATTTTGGGATGCATTTTAATCTATTTATTGCTTGTTTTTATGTATATTGTGTTATTAATATGTTAGCCTCTTTGAGCCCAGCTCCGGCAGGGAAGGGCGAGATAAAAATTCAAGTACTGTATTATTATTATTATTATTATTATTATTATTATTATGTGTGTGCTAAAGCAAAGTGACAAAATCAAGTTGCTATTGGGACATTAAGAACGTGATGCCTGCTGGATCAGACCAAAGCAGCCATTGTCTCATTTCCCTGTGGCTGAGCAGCTGCCTGGAGGAAGCCCATGAGGACAGGAAGGCAACAGCTTCCGTTTCCTATTTGCTTTCTATAGCTAGTAGCTGGCCCTCACCAGCTTACTGCCCCTGAACCTTTTCATCATGAGCAGCAGCAGCCATCAGCAGATGCAGCAAGTGGGCCTGGTGACTGGCACTTGGGTTGCTGAAAAATAGGGTTTCTCCTCTTAGGTTTTCTAATATGCATAGGATCTGGCCACTGCTTACTCTTCCTCACCCCATTCACACTTGAGAGTTGCTTGGTTTATGCCATTCTCAACACTTTTCACACTGTTAAGGTAAACTACTACCAGGAGGATGGCTCCGTAACTGGGAGGATGGGTTTTGTCTATAAAAGTGTCATGCAATGTTTCTGATTTAAAGTGTCATCCTTCCTGCTGCCACCCTGATTTCTTTGGGGATGAAACCTTCTGTTATTCCTTTCTTTATCCAGCACCATTTACTTTTATAAGAAGAAAATTAGGAGTTTGAAGTCTTCCAAGAGGAATTGCTCAAGAGAAACGGCTAGACCTAAGAAAGCAACGGCTTAAAAATTCAGCCTTTGCTCTTTGCTCATTTGCCTTCTTTTGTTCCTGAACTACTTTAATGCTTCACCTTTCTTCCTCCAACACACTGATCACAATTTCTCAGCTTTCCTCCCCCATCCAGGTTTTTCACTGACATTTCTGTACCTTTCTTATCCTAGCATTCTTTTTCACATATCTCTTTATCTTCTTCTTCCATGCCCTTTACTGTTCTTTATTTTCTTCACTGCCACCCAGTATTTCCTTCCCCCTCATTTTTAGCCGGAAACAGGAAGAGCACTGAGACAATATTTCCTCCTCTCCCTTCACATTAAAGTTAGCTCCTAAATCTTGCAAGAATAATAAACTTGAGCATCATTGTAGAATGCAGATTTACCCAGTCTGTCTGAAAACTCTTTATGTATATATTTTTCAAAAGTTACACAAGGAAGCTGTGGAATCGCCATTCCATGCTAATGGCGTCTTTCAGTATGCAAAGATCAAGGGCAGCAGTTCCAAAAGTAAATACAGTGGTACCTTGGGTTAAGAACTTAATTCGTCTCAGAGGTCCTTTCTTAACCTGAAACAGTTCTTAACCTGAGGCGCACTTTCACTAATAGGGCCTCCTGCTGCTGCGCGATTTCCGTTCTTATCCTGGGGCAAAGTTCTTAACCTGGAGCAACCACTTTCTGGTTAGCGGAGTTTGTAACCCGAAGCATCTGTAACCTGAAGCGTCTGTAACCCGAGGTACCACTGTACTGGGCTTCTTAGAGAGGCTAAGATAGTTGTCAAGAGTACATAAACAAAAGGAGTACAGTGGTACCTCAGGTTAAGTACTTAATTCGTTCCGGAGGTCCGTTCTTAACCTGAAACTCTTCTTAACCTGAAGCACCACTTTAGCTAATGGGGCTTCCTGCTGCTGCTGCGCCGCCGGAGCACAATTTCTGTTCTCATCCTGAAGCAAAGTTCTTAACCTGAGGAAATATTTCTGGATTAGCGGAGTCTGTAACCTGAAACGTATATAACCTGAGGCGTATGTAACCCGAGGTACCACTGTATTGGGGCACCGTAAAAACTTCTGGATTTATCATGGCATAAGATTTTGTAGACTAGAATCTACTTCATTTAGTGAAGTGGACTCTAGTCCTTGAGAATTTATGCACAATAAAACTGCTAGTTTTTAAGGTGCCACAAGACTGTTTATTATTAATGGATTGTGCTGTAAACAATAAGCACAACCTGCTGAAATGTGTGGTTTCGACACCACACTTTGAATATACTCTAGATTGCCGTTTTCTAGTAATGGTAATTTTCATAAAAGCAGCCTACAGTACTCAAGACTCCACTGAGCCATTAAAAGTTACATGGTGTTTATTTGAATAAAATTTAAAGGACATCACCAGGATCTTGTTACATGTGGTTGGTGATTCTAGCTGCTGCTAGAGTAGTACAGAATACATTCACATTAGAGCAGGGTTTCCAGTAGAGAGCTCTCAATCTCTCTCCTTCTACGCACACACCAACACCCACACCCGTTTTGGATGCATAAAAAGTGGGGAGGAGAGGGGAGTTAAAACCTGCCCAGGCTTCTGTGGAGGGAGAAGTCCTTGCCTCAAATCAAGTGCAGTTTCAGAGGCAAAGTTTTCCAGCTTAGCATTGTAGCCCAAAGACAATTTGCCAGCCAAAACAGGTGGGTGGGCTGCCACAAATAACAGGTACCGGGGGACAGAAAACAAGTTTTGAAAAACAACCATTTAAGTTTATAGACAGTTTTGTATGCAATTATAAAATAAAAAATAAAAATAGAGTTTAACACCAAATGTCTCTGCCTTTTCTATCAAGTAGACCCATACGCTTGAGGAGTAATAAAGAATAACAGAGTTGGAAGGTGCCCCAAGGGTCATCTAGTCCAACCCCCTGCAATGCAGGAATCTCACCTAAAGCATACATGACAGATGGCCATCCAACCTTTGCTTAAAAGCCTCCAAGGAAGGAGAGTCCATAACCTTTTGAGGGAGACTGGCTACCAAATCTCCTCTCTGTCTCCTCTTTTCCAGGCTAAACATATCCCGTTCCTTCAACCACTCCTCATAAGGCTTGGTTTTTTTGCTGCTACATCACACTGTTGACTCATGTTTAGCTTGTAGTCCGCTAAGATCCCTAGATACTTTTCACATGTACTGCTAATAAGCCAGGTCTCCTCCATCTTATATTTGTGCATCTGGTTCTTCCTGCGTAAGTGCAGAACCTTACATTTGTTCCAATTGAAATTCATTTTGTTAGCCTGGGCCCAGTTCTCAAACCTGTTAAGGTCATTTTGGATTCTGATTCTGTCTTCTGCGGCATTAGCTACCCCTCTCAGTTTGGTGTCATCTGCAAATTTGATCCCCTCAATTCCTTAATCCAAGTCATTTGTAAAGGCATTGAACAACAATGGGCCCAGGACAGCACCCTGCGGCACCCCACTGGTCACTTTTTCCAAGGATGTTGAGGAACCATTAATGAGTACTCTTTGGGTTCAGTCAGTCAACCAGCTACAAATCCACCTGTTACCTCATTCAACCTACATTTTACAAGCTTTGTAACATCACAGTCGAATGGATAACCATGCTACAAACACTTTAAAGGATATGGAGGGATACAATTAAATAAAAAACAAATATAAGGCTGTGATCCTATACACATCTGTTTTTAAATAACTCTTTTGAGTTCAGCAGGCCTTACTTCCCTTGGCCTTCAAGAATTAGTTTCACAATTCTTTAGAGATTGACTCAGGTCTGCCAGGAGTAAGAGACAACAGAAATTAAATGTTTCTTACATTCCTTCTAGGAGACAATGATAAGAACAATTGACCAGTCTTACCTAAACCTCCCCCCCCCCCCACTGTGCCCCACTTGCAGTCTCTGAAGTATTCTGGCATGGTAGGGGTACCACCTCTGGTGGGAGACACCTCATGCTGCTTCTGGGGTAGTTTGTTCATCCTGCACTCAACTCCTCGGACAGCCTTTCTCAACCTGTGGGTCCCCAGATGTTGCTGAACTACAACTCCCATCACCCCTAGCTAGCAAGGCCAGAGCTCAGGGATGATGGGAGTTGTAATCCAACAACATCTGGGGACCCACAGGTTGAGAACCGCTGTCCTAGCAGCTGTCAGCATGTAACAGTTGCCACGCCCCAGGAAATGGCTTCAACTGGCTGGCTAAACCAGGTGAGGGGAACTGATGGGTCTCAAACCCTTGTAGAGTTAGAGACTCCCCCTGCATGTGAAGACAGGCTACAGCGGATTGAGTGAACGAGACCAATAGTGGGCCCAAGTGTCAAGAAAGCGGTTTCTGCGTGTGCTGTAGAGGGAAATGAGGGGGGAAGGTGGGGCTCACCAACCTGGGAAGGTAGCCCATCTAGGAGGAGGACTGATCCTAAACCTCTGCTGCCTTGTGGGATATCTTCGGAAGAAGGCTAAGGAGTAAACTCTACACAAATCCAGAGTGGAGTCCCTAAGATGGTTGGACGGCACCCTGTAAGTCTCCTTCCAGCAACTCCTGCAGCCAAGCTGGGGCCAATCATATTGCTCTGCTTTCTTTTGGGTCACATCAGTGAGGCTGAGAAAGGGCCTTGTCATCTGGGTAGCACAGGACCTCCATGCACACTGCCCAGGCTTGCATCCCAGGGAGGTCACTTCGGTGCTTGACACACTTGACTTCACCTCCAGAGGTGCACTCCATTATCTCTCAAGACAGATGGATGCCAACAACAGAAATTTGGGCCTCAAGCTAGAGAAATGTCAGAAAGCTATGCTCTCATGTGTAGGTGGCAGCTAGTTTTCATCATAGCTCAGTCCGTAAAGCATGAGACTTTTAATCTCAGGGTTGTGAGTTCAAGTCCCACATTGGGCAAAAGATTCATGCATTATGGGGGCTTGGACTAGATGACCTGCATGGCCAACTCTACGATTCTATGATAGACTAAGAATGTGGGCATGCTAGCAGAGACCACTGCGACGTTGCTACATAAGCATGTTTTTTGGGCAGCAGCAACCAAGTTAGTGGCCAAAACACATTTCTCTTCTTCAATTTCCATACAATTTAAGGCCTGAAGCTTCCTTTCTGCCCCCCTCCCACTTCAAATTCACATTTTCTGAATGACAACATCAGTGGATGGGTGTGCGTGAAGAGGGTTGTGGTTGGTTCTAAACCAACAATAATAAGGAGAATACGTCTTGGTACAACAGAAAAGTCAGGCTTGTTTATATCCTGGATGGTAGCCTCTGAGGAAGTTCAAAGAACAAGTGAGGAACCTACTGCATTAGTTAAGTTCTCACTGGGAACGGGGAGCAATTTCTTTATTTCGGAGCAAGTAAGGATAGCTCTTTGGGAGCAATCCTTTATATACGCAGATACAATGACTTATGTATGGTAAAGACATTCACCTCTCCAGTATCCAATCAGTTGAGACCATATCTGGCTCCACACTGGACTTATAAAGGGTAGAGGGCCTTCTCCAAAGAGAAAATACAAATATATTATAGGAAGAGGGGTGGTGGTGCTATCTAAAAGCTCCTGAAGTTCTGAAACACCTAGAAACCAGGTGACGGGGGGGGGGGCGGTTTATATATCTTTGGGAGTCCAAAGCATTTACTTTGAAAGGAAAGGCCAAAGGCAAGTCTCAGAAAAAGTGCATTTCCTTCAAAAGTTTTTGCAAGGAACATGAAAGGGCCAGATACCTCGCCTCTGTTCCATAAGCAAGTGCAGCACTTAACATATTGGTCCAAGATGGTTATTTTCTATAGCAAGCTGGAGCTCTGCGCTTGAATAGCTTAGGCCTCCTTCCCATTCTCTCTCTCCATCAGACCAACAGGCCCAGCAGTCTGTTAAAAAGACTGTGAGGAAGTCAACTGATTCACTCACTTTCCTGCACCTGTGACCTCACATACTCAGACCAGGGATCGTGGCTTTCCAGGCACAGGCTGGGTACAGCAATTTACACTGCTTCATAAATAGCCTCTGCCTTTCTTCAGGGCAGAGAAACTTCACACTCATTACATCACATTTGGCGAGATCAAAAGGCAGAAATGTTCTGCGCTGGTTCTGGATACCAAAACAGCAGAAGTCAGAGTTTCAAGGTGTGCCAGTAGTCTGAAGCAGCTTCCATGGCACTGCGGCTTTCCAGGCACAAAAAAGACAGAACTGAGACACCGAGTGCAGAGAAGAGTGTGGTCTTTGGCCGAGAATCTCTGCATCCTGCTCAACACACGCTGAAAACAGAGGGGGCTTGGGCCCTGTACTTTTCATGGAAGGCTTTGAGGATAGGCACAAGGTTTGTGAAGGCCGGGCGGAATGAAGCTTCCGATTCCCAACAGTTTTTCATAAGACGGTAAATCTGTAGAAAATGGCAAAGGTTTAGAACAGCACACAGAATAAAAAGAGAAAGAACAATAAGAGAAGAAAGAAAGGGAGAAGCAGACTCACTTCACAAGGACAGTCCTTTGGGATGGGCAGCCTTTTCCCTCTATCCAGTAGCTCTATAAGCCTCAGCACTGTCATTTGTCCCTGAGTTGCTCCAATCATCTCAATGAATTTCTAAGACAACAGGGAGAAATATGTTATTGAGCACTTTGAGAAAGAGACAGGGAGATGCCATTGAGATACATACCCATACCACACATGGTCAGCTCCACCAATGGGTGGACCAGCCAGCTGCTTGATAGCTCAGTTGATAAAAGAGTATGAGACTGTCTCCCGTGATCTATGATTCTTAATGACCACTGTGGTCATCTAGAATCATAGAATTGTAGAGTTGGAAGGGACCCTCAGGGTCATCTAGAACAAACCCCCTGCAATGCAAGAATCTAAGCTAAAGCATCCATGACAAATGGCCATCCAACCTCTGCTTAAAAATCTCCAAGGAAAGAGAGTCCACCCAGCGACATTGCATCCTCCATCAGTGCCTGGGGCTGGGGTGTGGAGGATGAACAAAACCCACTGTGCCAACCCAGCCCCCACCGCCAATGCCACCAGGTGGGTGCAGGGAACAGGGGTCTGAAGGAATGGAGGCGAGACAGGAGTTGCTGGTGCAGTGGGCTGTGTACCACACACTGACAAGCTTCGCAGAGCTCTGTTTGTTAGCAAGCATATGCAAAATCCACCGAACACATTCAAGACTTTGCCCTTTAACTTCTCCAGTCATGAGCTCTCTGGGTGTCACCCTGTTATTTGCGCAACCTGTTCCACCACGTCATGTTTCCATCAGGGGGAAATGAGCAACCCTTTTGCAGAGGAGGCAAAGGTCAAGGACAGCGCACGGCACATTACAAAGGAGACAAAAGGTGAAAGATAGGCCATGGCGGATAGACATGCTGTGGCAGGGTGCCTCGCGCCCTGCATCTGCCATCCCTACAGGAGTCTATAACAGACACCCACAGTGAAGTCTAATCAGGAAGCAAACTAAGGTAAGGCAAGTATTGTCAGAACATTGCTGTACACAGGCTCTGTGCCAACTGCAGTTAGCCACGGGGCGGTCAAAGCACCCTGGATTACTGCACTGCAAGTGAAACTGCATAGTCAGTCTCCTGAAGTGCAGTGATCTAAATGTGTTCCAACACACATTAGATATTTGTAGACTTAAGAGCACTGCTAAACAAATGCTTTCACCTCCCTTGTATGCCCAGCAATCAGACTCACCGCTGGGGGGCTTTGACTAGAATCACAGTGTGTTAAGAGTTCATATAAAGTAACTCCAAAGGACCAAACATCAGAAGCACAGTAGAATTTACAGTCCTTCAGGCACTCCACAGCATACCTACAGTACAAGGAAAAACAAGAAAACAGTCGATGAACAGCAAAAATTTAAAAATGTAAAACTGCATTGCTGTATCAAATAAAGGTTCATCTAGTCCAGCAACCCAACAGGAACATGTTTAATACTTTTAGAAAAACAACAAGGGAATGAAGATTATCTTTTTATCCCCAGTGGATAATACTACCTCTTGAACATGCAAGTTCTATTTAGATATGGCTTCCAGCTAGCTAGCTAGCTAGGCAGGTATCATTGAGCCACCTTGCTGAATCATGTCATCTATTCTATTTCTCAGTCTCCAGAAGCAGCCAGACATATACCTCTAAAAGCTCACAAAAAGGGCATGTACTTTTGACATTCACTTATCTCCATTCTTCCCTTATTTTGCAGATATGCTTTTGGTGTTCCCATAGAAGTTAAAGAAGCACACAAGTGCTGCCATTTCTTCCAGTGTCAACCATTTCACGAAAAGCTAACCATATTGCAACATTAACCAGAAGAAAGGATAAAGTAAAAAGACAGCAAATTCTCTTACAGACTGCCGTTCAAGAGCTTGGGATGTTCATGGGAGTATTCAGAATAACATCTTGCCCCACCTTAGGACTTGATATTGAGTTCCAATGCAGTCAAAACCCCTGTAATGTCTGAGCCATGACATTTTATGAATGCTTTCTTACCAAAAAACAGGGCTGTCTCCATCTTCACAGACACGGTAATAGTCATGTCCTTCAGGGATAGCTTTGGCAAGACCAAAGTCTCCAATCTTCACTACATTCTCATTCTCCAAGAGCACATTTCTGGCTGCCAGATCTCTGTGGATGTAGCGTAACGAGTGCAAATAAGCCATTCCCTGCAAAGAGCAAATATGGTTTTATTCCCCACCAGCTTTGCAAGCAAGGAGGACAAACACCCAGGACTATACTCTGAATCAGAGGCCCGGATTTTGAATATTAGCCTATGTACCTGCTAGACCAGGTGAGTGGCCCATCTGGTCCAACATACTGTTCTCACAGTGGCCAACCAGATGCTTATGGGAAGCCCACAAGCAGCACAAACCCTTTTGCTTGGTGTTCAGAAGCTTTTGCTTTGCTTCAAGATGAGAACAGAAATCGTGCTTTGGCAGCACAGCAGCAGCAGGAGGCCCCATTAGCTAAAGTGGTGCTTCAGGTTAAGAACAGTTTCAGGTTAAGAACGCACCTCTGGAACGAATTAAGTACTGAACCCGAGGTACCACTGTAGTTAGTTATCCCCTATGAATTCATCTATCTTCTTTCAAAGCCATCCAGCTTGGAAGCCATCATTATGACAGCAAATTCCATAGTTTAACTATGTGGTGTGTGAAGTAGTACAGTCATACCTTCAACTTCCAAAAACGTTTGAAAACCAAGGTGCAGCTTCTGATTGGCTGCAGGAGCTTCCTGCACTCAATCGGAAGCCGCGTTAGATGTTCAGGTTCCAAAGAATGTTTGCAAACCGGAACACTCACTTCCAGGTTTGCAGCATTCAGGAGCCAAAACGTTCGAGTCGCAAGGCATTCAATAACCAAGGTACGACTGTACTTTCTTTTGCCTGCCTTGAATCTCCCAATATTCAGTTTCATTAGAGGTCCCTTCTCTCTATCCACTCTCTCTGCACCGTTCATAATTTTATACATTTATATCATGTTAGCTCTTACCCACATTTTCTCTAAACTGAAAAGCCCCAAATATTGTAACCTTTCCTCATAAGGGAGTTGTTCCACACGCTTGATCATTTTGATTCTCATTTCCCCCAAAACTTTTCCCAGCTCTGTCATATCCTTTTTGAGGCAAGACAATCAGAACTGTACACATTTCTCTTCCCAGAGCCAAGGAGCAGCCATTTAAACAAACCCCGTAGCCTATTTCAACCACAGGAGTCCATGCCTCTTCTAGAACTCAACCAATAATCCCAAAACAAAGGAATATTCACTGCACCAGCAGCTACATTAATTTTTACATCCTAAGCTGATAGACCTTACCTCACAAATCTGCTGGGCGAAGAGGAGAATGTGGGCCAGGCTGACATTGTGCTTGGGGAGATAATCTCTCAGGCTCCCCAAAGGCACATACTCCATGATAAGCTGCACCACCTTTTCCCCTAGAGTTGGGGAGAAAAAAAATCGAACAATGATATTACTCCAAAAGGAAGTGTTTTTACCTTCCCACATTTCATTATCTATAGAAGCCCTGGCATGGGAGGTATCAGCAGGTGGTGACCAATTCAAGGCCGCAGTGTGTAACCATGGTTGGACTGGGATTTCTTTTTGTAAAAAAATAAGTTTTTCCTTGGATAAACAAAGATCGTAAGAATAATAAATGACACAACTAAATAGACCAAGCCTTCTCACGTCATTTGTATTATCACAAAAATAGCATGATAAATTTGCAGTAATATCTGTAACATACGGTTCATTATTAGTGGTCAATGCTAAGTTCTTGGTCCATGAATTGGTTTAAAATTTAGACAATAGCAAAGAGGAAACAGGAAAAGAACAGAGTTAATGAATAACATTCGACATCACATAGACAAATGCCTAATCAGGAGCCCTTGTGGTTGTGCTTCAATTAAGTTTGGGTAACAGTCATTTTTCCTCTTATGCTATCAGTGGATCAATATCAAGTGTTAGAATACTGATGACTGCGGGAGGGGGGTTCAAAGTGAAGATAATTTATGTTTAAATTTAGATCTATGCTCTATGCCTGAAGGGCCATGCTTCCGCCATAGAGCATCTGCTCTGCATGCAAAAGGTCCCAGGTTCACTCCCTGGCATCTCCAGGTGGGGCTTGGAGAGATTCCTGCCTGAAACCATGGAGAGTTGCTGCCAGTCAATGTAGGTAACAATGAGCTACATGGACCTGATTGAGTATAAGGCAGCTTCCTATGTACCTATGGAAGTTCTCAGGGTAACTGTGAGAAAGGAATGTGGCAGATGAAAGCACAATCCCATTTGTTATCTCCCGTCTCTCTTCCCCTGCCCACAAGGCACTCCTATCAACTGCCATCCAGCCCTCGAGGTGCCAACTCAGTAGATGCCATACCCTGCTCACTGCAGCAGCCCTTGTATTTAACAATGTTCTCATGGTAGAGGGTCTTCAAGATGTCAATTTCTTTCTTCCAGCTTGTCAGCAGCTGCTGGCTGCAGCCTGATTTCAATGACTTCACAGCTACCATCTCACCAGTACCATCATTGGTGGGATCATAGCAGTATAAGCTCACTTTGCCAAAGTGACCCTAGTAGAAAAAGAGGAAAAAAACAAACAAGCCAAGAATGAGATATTTCAAAAGGCAAATCATTCTAGCTGCTATTCTGTTAGAGCCTTCACTGCAACTGGCTAGCATACATCACTTTTTCCAGAAGGTGGACTAATAACACTCTCAGGTAGAATAGTATCTTGCCACAAACCAGTGCAGTAATTAATCTGACAACAAGATCCACCTTCGTCCAGTATCCCTATCAAGTTCTGCTGACAGAGAGATGGGAAGGCCTGGGGGGGCACAAAAATGGGGGGGGGCAGGTTTCCCCCCGTTTTTTTCCAAACAACAACAAAAAAAGGCTTTGGGAAAAAACAGAAAAAAACCTGGTTGTTTCCCCCCCCAATTTTTCTGGTTTTTTCCCCAAGCCTTCCCATCTCTATGCTGACATAACACAAATACCATATTGGCCCGAATATAAGCCACACCTTTTTTCCAAATTCCAGGCATTAAAAGTTGAAGCGCAGCTTAAATTTCCCTTTAATTTTAAAGATTTGGCTTATATTTGGGTGCAGCTTATATTCAGGCCAATACGGTACTGAATTTCAGAAACCAATCTGAACCTTGCAATATTTCTTAAGGATCCCACTACGTAACAAGAATGGCTTCTGGAGTCACCCCCGTGCCAGCAATCCTACCTTTCAGAAGCTGGTTGTTTTGACTATATGCAATTTGGTTGAATGTGTAATCCCCCAGAAAGTAACAGCCACACAATTTGTGAGTCTACTGAATTCTACATTTTCCTTGTGAAAAGGTTATCTCAAAGTGATTGGGAATCAACATTTTTTGCCTTTAGATTTTTTTCTACAACTGAAACGGATCATTCATTTATTTAAAATATATATTTATTAAAGATTTCTTAGTTTACAAAAATACATGCATTGTATTATTATTATTATTTATTGAATTTATATACCGCTCTATAACCAGAGGTCTCACATACAACCCTATGTCAGAGAGGAGGCTTTGTGTTAACTTTTCCCTGACGACTAGTTTTGTTTGCAAAGATCTATTTCTTGAAGGCTGGAGAAGATCCAACACTTGCTGTTGGAAATGGTACAGCCAGGAACAGAGAGGTCACAAAGGGCTTTGTTTATCTGTTTCAGCTCTTACTTGCTGAGAACTGAAGTAAAGAAATGAGTGATGATGCTTCACTAACAAAGGTGAATTACCTCACCCAGATCTCGAATCTTCTTCAGATAGCGCTTCTGAAAGACAGTAGGGTCAGGTACAGGGAATTCAGTATACACAGAGCTGATGTCAAGGAGGTCTGAAAAAATAAGAGGAAGAAGCTGAAAAACACCAGGCAAGATGTACACTGACCAGTGGAAGGAAACAAATGCACTGGATCATCTTAGATATATTTGAGCAGAGCTAGATTTTGGTTCTGTCTTAATTTTTTTGTTCCCCATTTAAGCAAACCATCAACTTCCTAGGTTATCTTTGCCCTGGTTCACACATTATAATAAGCCAAGCCAAACCAAACCAAACCAAACCATGGCTTGTACCTATATGGGAAACCAGAGAGATTATAGCCACTTTGCTCCGCCTGTCTCTCTGCTGCTGTGCTGAGCCAAGCCATAGTTTAGCTTAATGCGTCATCCAGACCATGAGCCATAAACTGCAGGACAAACATTACAGCGCATGGTTAGTCTGGAGAGAACTACGAGCCCAGGTTTGGATAACACACAATGCGAAGCAATAGCTTAGCTCAAACCAGCACTAAAATGACTTGGGAAGAGCAAAATGTCTGCCATCTGCTGTTCTGGAACCCATAGAGCCATGGTGTGCCTTTGCATGACAAGAGATCATTGCAGGTTTACTTATGCTGCCTTATACCATACTTGTATGGTGCAGTCACCATGATTTTGCACTACATTTAACTTTTACATTTTCTTATCTTGAGTTTTACATCTTGCTCCGAATTCAGTATTTTATTCTGCAGTTTGTGTTAATAAAGTTTTACACTTTAATTAGTACAGTCCCAGACTTCACTGGTACTCCAATTGAATCAACTGTGATGAGGCCACAAACAAAGGGATTGTTTGTTCTTCTCACACATTAACTGGCCCAGTTTGCAGACAACCCCTTCTATGGCACTGTGAGACTCCCAGGGAGAGGGGTGGGGTAAGGACACACTATATCAGATGTCTGAAAGCTGCTCTTTCAGCATCCTAGAGCCCTCTGGAATCCTTACTATGTGGCTGCAGTTGTGTAAGGTCTCGTAAGATGGTCCGAAAGGAAGGCCGTTCCCCAGGAGCATAGTTCAGGCACTGGCTGATTAAGGTAGCAAGTTCTTTGAAAGATGGTTCTGGAAGGCGATGTTTCTTCTCATAAAACCGCTCTTTCTGCAAAAAGGAGCACATTTATGAATTAAAGGAATCTGTTGCAAAGCAACACAAGGTTTACAAGTTGAAAATGCTTGCATTTCTGGGTCATACAAATATGTCTAAATTGGGACATGTGAACCTAAGGCTCAAAAGAGCATAGCTGCGTTCCATTAACTTGTTTGCTTTTTTCCAATACTTTATTTACACTTATGTATCATACAAATAAACAATAAATAAAACATATAATACCAAACCAGAAAAAATACAAAGCAAAAAACCCTCACATAAATACAATCATGATAACAAAAAATATAGACAAGTATATAGGCGCTATATTCTCCTACGAAAAAGAAAAACCAGTAACTTGCTTTCTATGACCATGAAAATTGCTCTAGGCACATTAGTCCTCCATAATTTTCCATTATTCTAGTTCCTGACCAACCCCCACCCCGAGCATGTTATGGAAAATAATAATAAAAAGCCACACAACTCCCAACTAAATTTACAAATGCAAAACAAAATGTAAATTCAGTAATTTTAGACATCTCTACCCAATATTACTTAGCATTTATGCAATCCTATAACCACTTACTTGAGAGTAAAGGTAAAGGTAAAGGTACCCCTGCCCGTACGGGCCAGTCTTGACAGACTCTGGGGTTGGTGCGCCCATCTCACTCTATAGGCCGGGGGCCAGCGCTGTCCGGAGACACTTCCGGGTCACGTGGCCAGCGTGACATCGCTGCTCTGGCGAGCCAGAGCCGCACACGGAAACGCCGTTTACCTTCCCGCTAGAAAGCGGTCCCTATTTATCTACTTGCACCCGGGGGTGCTTTCGAACTGCTAGGTTGGCAGGCGCTGGGACTGAGCAACGGGAGCGCACCCCGTCGCGGGGATTCGAACCGCCAACCTTTCGATCGGCAAGCCCTAGGCGCTGAGGCTTTTACCCACAGCGCCACCCGCGTCCCTCTTACTTGAGAGTAAGCGCCATTAAATTAAATGGGACTAATCTCTGAGCATACATGCACAGAACTGCACAATTAAGAGTGTTATTTGTATGTAAAGCACTTTAATCCTCACAGCAATCTTGTAAGGTATTACTATCGCCCTATTGCTCATTAGGATGGAAGAATAGCAGCCTGCCTCAAGCCACTTGGCAAGTTCACAGCTGGGGAACTTCTTAGCTCACAGCTCAGCTATGGGCTAAATAATTCAGGGTGTGCACTGTGTTCACAGAATATGCTTTGCTTTTGGGTGTAGAAATCAAGATCTCCCCCCAAGTTACTCTACTTTTCCATGTATTAGACGAGGGTTATTTACTCCAAAATAAAGCAAAAAATGGGGTGGGGTGTCATCTTATACATGGGTAGTGCTGAGGGGTGAGGGCCATTGGTTGCATCCGCGAGCAGGATCTAGCGATTGGGTGGGTGAATGGTGTCTGCTGCAAGGGCTGCTTTGTATTGGCTGCTGCTTTGTCAAATGGGTGGGTTATTAGCGGATGTGGCAAGGGCTGCTTTTGATTGGCTGCCACTTCGGCAATTTGGCTTTTGTCACTTGCGCTTGTTAGCGTCTGCCAGTTGGGTGAGTGATATTCGGTTCAGCAGGACTCAGGTCAATTCTCCCCCCCAAAAAATCTGAACAACTGTGGGCAATCCTCCACAAAAAAGCTGAACAACTCTGTCCCACTTCCCCCCATCTTCTTAAATTTGAGCCCCCCCCAAATGTCTTATACATGGGGGTGTCTTATAGACAGAAAAGTACGGTATGAACCTGTAAGCTGGGCAAGCCAAACCCAACAACAAACTGGCGCAACATTCCTATGGAGGAGTTACAGCTCAGATCCTGCCCAGTAGATACATCCCAGAATGTGATGATGCTCTGGAATAGGTTAGCTACTCTCTGCAGGCACCCTGTTCCAAGTCCTGCAGGCAAGATAGAGTAGGTCCTACTGTTTTAAAGGGTACTTGAAAAAACATTGTTCTCAAACAATATTTGATGTGTTTCGACTATTTTTTTTGCCAAGTAAATAACAGATAGATAACATATATTATGTATGAGAAGTGAAATTGGGGGGGGGGGACCCAGTTAAAAAGATAAGGAAGAAGTAAGGAGCCGCAATGAGGTGGAGGGAAGTCACATGCGAAGAAGTATTGATTTATTTTGGTTTACATCTGTGTATAAGAGAACATATTTTGAAGAACGAAAGGAGTATGTATACAAATAATCAATGTAAAAATTCAATAAAGAATATTTAAAAAGATAGAGAAGGTCCTAAAAGAGCAAAAAAGAGAGCAGAGGCAGATGCTACCTCAGAGGGGGTACGTTCTTTCAGTGGCACATCCGCATCAAAGCATATCTCCAGCAGTGTGGTACCAAAGCTCCACTTGTCAGCTGCTGTACTGAGGTTGTTTACGTCTTTGACACACTCCGGAGCAATCCACGGGATTCTGTCAACTCGCTCTTGCAAGGAGGAAAGTCAAGAGTTAGAAATCCCCCAATGGATAACATATAAGTAAATACAAATATAGTGGTACCTCGGTTCTCAAACGTAATCCATTCTGGAACACCGTTCGATTTCCAAAACATTTGAAAACTGAGGGGCAAAGGGCTGGCTGCAAGTTCAATTGGAAAAATTGAAAAACACACAGCGGAAGCCATTCGACTTCTGAGGCACGTTCAAAAACAGTAGCAATTATTTCCAGGTTTTCAGCGTTCGAAAACCGAACGTTCAGCTTCCGAGACGCTTGAAAACTGAGGTACCACTGTAGCAGGCAATATTTGACATATTTAATGCCAGTCCTAGTTTTGCTGAAGGTATGATAGAAAGGTCACTCATGACGTGTCCAGAGGAGGGCAACCAAAATAGTCAAAGGCCTGGAAATGATGCCTTATGAGGAACGGCTAAGGGAGCTGGGCATGTTTAGCCTGGAGAAGAGGAGGTTAAGGGGTGATATGATAGCCATGTTCAAATATATAAAAGGATGTCACATAGAGGAGGGAGAAAGGTTGTTTTCTGCTGCTCCAGAGAAGCGGACATGGAGCAATGGATCCAAACTACAAGAAAGAAGATTCCACCTAAACATTAGGAAGAACTTCCTGACAGTAAGAGCTGTTTGACAGTGGAATTTGCTGCCAAGGAGTGTGGTGGAGTCTCCTTCTTTGGAGGTCTTTAAGCAGAGCCTTGACAACCATATGTCAGGAGTGCTCTGATGGTGTTTCCTGCTTGGCAGGGGGTTGGACTCAATGGCCCTTGTGGTCTCTTCCAACTCTATGATTCTATGATTCTATGACACTCACCTAGGCAGTGTTCATGTGGATCACCATAGGATGTAATGTGCACAATCCACATGAAGGCCTGTACATATAGCCACTTGACTCATGGAATTATTTTTCCTCAGATATGGAGGTGAAAAGTATGAACTACACTTTCACAAGTATTGAATAAGCAGTATGGGATTTTCCCCAATCATTGGTCTGGGAAGAGAGGGGTTGTAGTGCAGCAACCCTTGTGGACCAAAGGTTGGGGAAGTCTGGGCCAGTGCAGGAAGCCTCTGCCTTAGAGGAATCTGCTCCTTCAGTACAGAGCTATTCTTCTCCAATTAAGAGTCTTAACTGGATGCTTGTTTTGGTTGCTACAAGACACAACTCAGTTACATACTCTCAGTTCTGACAAAGCCAAGCAAACAGCTTTTATGGAATTTCTCTGGGATGCTTTTTCCACCTATTAAGGGGGGGCTCTGTAGACTATTACCATATTGACCTGAATATATGCCACACCTTTAAAGCCGCACCTTTAAAATTCGGGGGGGGGGGGGGGGAGAGAGAGAAATTAAAAAATACCCGAATATAAGCTGCTCCATTCCTCACTGCTCCTGGCTGCATACGAGAGAGGGAGCCGCACTGCATTGCCGGTGACCTTTCCCCTTCCTCGCTCTCTCCCTTCCTGGCCTTGCAGGGAGGATGGGGGACTACGCATGAGCCGGGCGCAGCTTTGCCACACTCCTGGAACTGTTTGCCCCGGGCTCCTGGCTGCATACTGTAAGGTCGTGAATATAAGCCGCACTTTAACTTTTCACAGTCGGAATTTGGGGGGAAAGTGAGGCTTATATTCAGGCCAATATGGTACTTAGGACACTTCAAAGGGATTGCGTCTAAGGCCAAAATTGTATATAGTCAAATTCCACTGGGTTCAATGGAAGGTGGGATTCCCAAATTCAATTTTCTCGGAACTCACTTTTTATTTTTTTACTTTTTTTAAAAAATGGCACGAGTAAATCTGAATCAGCACAAGTGAAATGTGTGCAAGTTGTGGGCTTATTGTGTGTCACTGAATGATATACAGTGACTTTGAAGTTTTATAAATGAAATGAGTAAATGGTTAGCAAGAGATGTGGTGTTATACTCGGAAGTGCAGCTGCCCGGCACTGGAAGCAGATCACAGGCAGGCAGACATTCCCTTTCTTTAAACAGACACCCACCCACACCTGCACCCACCTACTTCTGAAGAAGCTGGTTTTGGAGATGGGACACGGAGCTGCTGCCAGAGAATGGTGTCAGGCACAATGCTCACTCACAGCAAACTATACACCATGACCTACCTCCTGCGATATGCAAACAGGGACACTGTGTCCAAATTAATTCCCTCTGCTCAACTCCAAAACCATGCACCTGCAGTGAAAGTGAATGTGAAAAGGGAAAAAGCCCTCTGAAGAGGAGGGTCTACCTTCTTGGGAGAGCACAGCAAAGCTGACTCCAGGGTCGCTGAGCTTAATGAAGGGCGTCGAGCCATCTTCTAAACCTTTCCGGGCCAACAGGATGTTCTTGGCACATACACTGCCATGCACCAGGTTTTTGCCTTCCTGTTTAAACAGATGCAGAAAGGTAGTCTGTGAGAAGCCCTGTCT